>JAVCKZ010058964.1:0-30101 GCA_034780755.1 Lepetodrilus elevatus
AAGCCCCGCCCAACGGATAAACTCTGACTGATATCGAAAATATCTGTAGGCTGAATCTTGGCTCATTGCATGATAAAATGCTGTATTGCCCATCAGGGAATTCTTCTCGCATCACAGAGGTAGCACTCACATATAAAAACAACATTTGACAAAACAACAACGGGAGGCAGAACGTTACATAGGAGACACTAAAGTACAGTAGACCTCGCATATAACGGACTCATTGGGACCGGCTATTTCTGTCCGTTATATGCAAAGTCCATTATACGCATATGCCGCATTTAGCGTTAGACGGGACCTGGGACTTCAGATTCAGTCTGTTATATGCGAGTGTCCAGTTTATCCGAGGCCAGTATATCCGAGGTCTACTGTGCAATATTATTTCATGATAATTAACCTATCACGAGCTGCAAGATGTTGTTTTTTGGGTTTTTTTAAACGGAATTATGAATATACAATTAAAGTGACTGATTATTGCTTTGATGGAAATTGACTCTCTAGCCTGATTTAACCCAAGCCATTTCTCTCGATACTAAAGATAACCTGTAAGAGCTATTACAAATTTCATGTTTTCATTTCTATTCTATTTTAATAATTATTCATGCTGGTAGTTTCATGCCAAGTTAAGTTTCCATGCAATTTAAATTATGCAAAATGTTTGGATTTAAATTAAGAAAAGATTTTGGATTTCATCCAACCCATCCTCACTATAATAATATTATTACTTGACTTCTTGCAGAAGACGCAGTGGTGCATGAGTTCGCTGCCCTTGGTTTGTCGTACCTAGCAACAGAGTTCACCAGTAAGGTCATGATATTCGAGAACAACGGAATTGAGCCCCTGGTCAGATGTCTGAGCTCACCCGATCCAGATGTACAGAAAAACGCCATCGAAGCGCTAGCTCAAATGCTCCTGGTATGAATTTAATAATACAGGTGGCCTATTCTCAAAACATTCTTACAAATTTCTTAGCCTAAAAACAGTTCTTAGACATACTAGCTATGCATAAGAATCGTTAAGATTGTTGTACGATCGTAAAAAGCAAACATTCGAGAATAGGCCCCAGATGTTGTATAATGGTTAGAGAGTATATCTCCTCTGTTTTTGATAATACGTATAAATTTTGACACATTTTTATATTTATGTTGTGACATTAATTAAGCAACAAACTAACAAAAGTATATTCTCAATGGTAGAATGAGCTAAATTGACATTTCCTGGTAGGAATTTAGAATTTTTGGATATTATTATAATCATGTTTCTAAAAAGTTGTTTTCTATCGCGAATTCTGTGTTTTCCAGGATTATCAGACTCGTGGTGCTATCCGGGAATGTGATGGAATGCAGCCCATGTTGAATCTAATTAAATCTGATTACGCCGTTATACAGAAACTGGCCCTACTGGCCCTCCATAGAGCCTCACAGGAAGGTAAGAACATGTGTATACTGCTCAAAATAATAACTAATAAAAAATAAAATAAAAATAGAGGATATTATTTATATATTTATTGTTTGTCCGTAATCACATATGGATGAAATAAAACAATAAATAAATATTTTAAAATAAAAAATATATAAAGAAAAACAGGATATTATTTATATATTTATTATTTTTTCGTAATCACTTAGGATTGACTGGAATATTTTTTGCGTTCATCGAGGTATGAACGTAAAAACCGATGTGCAAACTGTATGAATCTCTGAAGCGGTCCATACGAAAGTTTGCATATTAGTTTTTACGTTCATACCTCGATGAACGCAAAAAATAGTCCAGTTAATCCTTATAAATAAATAACATAACAAATTGGAGGGAAATTATTTGATTATTCCAGTTAATCCTTATAAATAAATCCTTATAAATAAATAACATAACAAATTGGAGGGAAATTATTTGATTTAATGTATCAATGATTTTTATCTACATTTTAGAAGCGACGCATTGATATTTTGCCGATGTCAAGTATAGATGACGTCATATATAACGTGACGTCACAATGCCACCCAAGATAATTTCGTTCATCGAAGTATCAACGAGATGTTTTGGGGTCATGTGGACCAATCAGATTGCCGGATTTACTGGTTATTTATTTATATATGGATGAAATATTCCCGAACATCATAAAACAATAAATGAATAGATAAAGATAATTATTATTTTTCAGCGGATAATCGAGCGGCACTGCGCGAGTTGGAAGGGATTGGTGTTCTGATAGACTTCCTGGCTCACCCCGAGTGGAGCGACCTTCACGTGATGGTCATCATGGTCCTCTCAAACCTTCTCGAGGACACCGAGAGTCTGGAGGTGAGGACAGCAATATGTAAATGTAGAGCACAGCAATAATCAATCAAACAATCAACTAAATGAATGAAGGGATGGATGAATGAATGAATGAATGAATGAATGAATGAATGAATAAATACATGAGTCAAATAACTAAATAACTAGATAATGAAAAAATAGTAATACAAAATAAATACATAAATAAAATATAAAATTAAAACAATAAACAATAAACAAATAAAATTAATGGAATCAATGAATGAATGAATAAATAAATATAAATAACAAATAAACATAAATACATTTTAAAATTTAAATAATATAAATAAATTTAAATAAAATAAAATAAATAATTTATATACAAAAAAAAATAAAAAAAATAAATGAATTAAATGAATGAATGAATGAATGAGATGAATGAATGAATAATTAAATAAATAAATAAAAATACTATACTTTTCTTATCTATTTTGAGATTGTACATTTGTTTCTGCAGCAAATCAAAGAAACTGGTGGCCTGAAGAAGCTAGTGGCCATCATCACAGACCAGCCTCCAGTTGAGGAGGAGGCCAAGGGTGGCAAGGGAGATAAGAAAGCTGGATCACGCGCGGGGAAGAAAAGTGCCAAGGGCGATGGTAAGGGGGAGATAACTGATTATTAATCACTGATCAACTGCTGCATATTATGAATATTTTGAGTCCTAATATACAAATATTTTAAAGTATACGCCATTGTGATATCTATTTTTAGCAAAGAAAGCGCCCGAGGAAAAAGATGAGCAGAGTACAGGCCGTGACACCATCATCCCCACGCTGCCCGACGTCAAGGTGTCCGCCGCCAAGGCCATCGCACGCTCCGCACGCAACGGTCAGGACATACTGTAAATCACAAAATTAATGCGTCACTACTTTAATGCGACCTCTAGATTTGTTCACCAGTCTTACCTTTAACGCGCAGCAATTAAATGCGACAATACGGCGGTCGCATTTTTCGCATTAATATTCTGCTCGCGTTCATTTCATGATTTACAGTACACTGCATGATTTCTCAAAAATAAATGACAAGCAACAAATTGCATTCCATTCATTACCCTTCATTTGTAGTTTTGTAAAATACAGCATATATTATATATACTCTTTTCATTTACTTAGCCAGCCATCTCTTATTGCATTATTCTCTTGTTCCAAGAGCTGTGATAAGGGGAATCCCCTGATTCCATAGTAAATTTAACTTCCATCTGACGCTGGCCTCTGACCCCTGGCCTCTGACCCCTGGCCTCTGCCATTTGCTCCTGTACTCTCCTGTAATTAACATCTCCTTTAGATTCCAAACATCTCATACATTTTTAAAGCACTTCCTTCATTTTTACATACTCTTTTTTTTTAACCCTCTCTCTGCTCAAGTAGGCACAGGCACTGCTGTTTAGGGTATCTCCGGTTGTCTCCAGCATGGAGAGAGTTAATTTCAGTCTTATGAAATACAGCATATATTCTGATTCTGACTTTCTCATGAAATATATTTAAAACAGCATACAATCACGGTTTGCTGACATGTTTCATGGTCAAACAAAGTTAACTGAAAGTATTTACATTTGATTTGTATACATTGGGTAACAAGCTGCATTTTCCATATGTCCTACTGGTTTTCAATATTTTCATTTAAATTATTTAATTTTATTATTTTTAATGTTTTATCTTGATTTTTCGTATTCCTTTAATTTACAGCGGAGAATCGTAAAAGCCTTCACGACCAGGAAGCGGAGAAGATGTTGATCCACCTGTTGTCACACGAGTCTCCAGACGTACAGAGTGCGGCAGCTCAGGCTCTCGGCATCATGTGTGAGAATATCACAAGCAGAGACTCCATCAGGGAGTGGGGTAAGTCCGGGAGAGGTCATCAGGGTCATTATTATTAATAATAATATAATGTGGTATTCAAACACGCATTTAAAAAAAATATCATGGCAGCTGCAGACATGAGTTTTCTGTTAAATAATGAAATCACTGACATGGTTCTGCTGTCTGACAGAGGGAATCCCACCCCTGGTGAAGCTGCTGACCTCCGAAAACGGTGATGTGAAGGAGAACGTCACCCTGGCTCTCACCAACCTCACCACCGCCAACTCCACCAACTGCAAGTACGTCAGATCAGAGGCCTGTTCTCGAAACGTTCTTATGAACTTCTTAGCCTAAGAACAATTCATAGCCATACTATAAGAATCGTTAATATTGTCGTACAATTGTCACACTAACTCCACCCCCACAATCCACATCTACAGTCTCCTCAACCTCACAATCCACACCTACAGTCTCCTCAACCTCACAATCCACACCTACAGTCTCATCCACCCCCACAATCCACACTTACAGTCTCATCCACCCTCACAATCCACACCTACAGTCTCCTCCACCTCACAATCCACACAGTCTCCTCCACCTCACAATCCACACCTACAGTCTCATCCACCTCACAATACACACCTACAGTCTACTCCACCTCACAATCCACACAGTCTCCTCCACCTCACAATCCACACATATTCTCATCCACCTCTTCACTGACATCCGCGTCCTGTGTTCCAGCGAGATCATGAACCTGAACGGAGTCGACCCGCTGATCATGATCCTGTCGGACGAGCGCGAAGAGGCTGTGGCCAACGCAGCCAGCGTGCTGACCAACCTCGCACAGGAAGAACAGATCCGTGCAGACTGTCAGAACAGAGCCGTCGTGTCTTCCCTCATCGAGCCGCTCAGATCCTGGTCAGTTTAAAAAAAATATATATTATATTTATATTTGTTATTTATTTTATTTTTATTATTTTATTTTTACAATATTTATTGGGAAAATTTCCGGGATTCACAAACAGCCAACTTAATGGCTATCTGAACATGTTTCCCGATCCTGGTCAGTTTCTTTGTGGTATGCATTCTAGATCTCAGAATATTATTATTAATATTAATTTCTCGATTACTAAACTTTTCTGAGTACGATTTCATGCTCATTTCAAAGGATTGTTCACAAATCCCCAAATGACATCTGAGCGTGAACATGTATTTATATTCACTAGACACCATGTTCAATGCGCATCCTAAAACTGCTACACTATTATTACCCCTGTCACAAGATTGCGAAACATTTTTGAGTACAAACAAACTCATTCTTAACTCAAGGTTTTCTTCAGAAATCCGAAAATAAAATTTGAGCTTGAGCATGAAATCGTACTCAAATAGTTTCGTAATCTCGGTGTCCGGTCGACCATTGCATTCAATACAGCTCAAATCCCTGGGAATCACATTATTTATATCAATTATTTTTATTCAATATCGTTAACCCTTTCCAGTAACACCAACGTCCAGAGTAAGGCCGCCCTGGCTGTAGCAGCCTTCGTGTGTGATGCTGAATCCCGAGCAGAGGTAAGGCGCGTCATCAAATGTGCAAATATTAACCCTCTTCCTGTCAGAGGCAATCTAAGATGCCCAACATATGAAACAAGGATTTGGTCTCTCCTGGGATTTGAACCTGAGTTGCTGGATTGTGATTCCCAACAATCTACCGAATGAGCCAAGGTGGTAATTAACCGCTTGCCGAGACCAGTAGGAGCATCTTATATCACAACCAGCTACACATGTACGGTATCCCAGTCGTATTTAATTGTCATATTTAATTTATTAATTGACCTGGGAAGAAATTAAATGTTTCAAGTTAATTATTTAATTAGGCCATTCATATTATTATAATAGATCACATTGAAATTTACCAAAAATATATTTTGCGATTACAAAGAATATAATGCATCATTTGATATAGCAGAAGGTTGATGTATTACACATTTTTATTTTTATTTTCACATTAATTTTATCCTTTCCATGACTAGTAATATAACTAGTACTTGTTGAGTTATATCCCTTCCACTACAACTGATGTCGACAAAATTAATCCGGTTTGTATGCTGGTGATTTTACTGCCTACTCCATGGAAATGAAATCAATTTCATAATGTACTTTACAAGAAACATTTTTACGCAGAAAAACGTATTTTCCACTATGCTGGTTTTGTGTATGGATGTGTAGAATGTAATAGGTTCGCCTGGTAATACCATCCACTGGTACTGTTAGAATATTAGAATGTTGGTTAATTTATTTGATTTCTTCTTGCTGGATTAGGCACAGATACTGCTCTTTACAGCATCTCCGGTTGCCTTCAGCAGGGAGAGGGTTAAATACATAATCCTCGTACATTTATATATCAGGAATCAAAATTAATATTGGTTGTGTTTTTTATCATCAGCTTCGAGATTCTGCAGGAATTGAGCCCCTGATCGTACTGTTGCATTCTGGGAATGACGTGGTACGGAGAAATGCATCGTGGGCCGTTACTGTATGTGGAGTGGACGAACCAACCGCCACCGAGATTTGTAAACTGGGGTGAGTGGTGTGGAGTGCAGTAATTTTCTTTAACCCTCTCCCTGCTGAAGGCGACTTAAGTTGCTCGATCACATGCAGAAATAGAAGACTTTGATTTTATTATTCAGCAGGGAGAAGATTAAACATTTGTAAGGTTTAAATAATTGATCTTTATTTTAATTTTGAAACCTATCTAAATTTATATTGGTTTAAAAGTATTAAATAAAATTCTTAACATGCTTTGGGTGGTGATCAAAAGGTGCTGCCTATCTTCTATCTTCTATCTATCTATCTATCTTCTAGCCAATGTATTTTTACTTGCAAATAATATGGTCTAATTAAATATGTAATTTTATGCACTTTGGTACAATTTGGATTCATTTAGTTTTATTCTGATTATTCACATTGACATTTTTACATCCTCCTGATTCCAAATTTTCAATTTCTAAAGTATCAAGTGCCATCACACATTGAACAAAAATGGCGCCTGATTATTTCAGAGGTATGGAAGTCCTTCAGCAGATCCAACTGTCCAGCACTCGGAGCAGTCCGTTCATCGATGCTGCTCTGGAACGGATCCTCGACAGCAACTTGTCTGCTAAATATTCCCTGTCTGGCTACCTAGGTACTGCCACTTTACATTAACCCTCTCCATGCTTAAGGCAATCGGAGATGCCCTGAAGAGCAGTGCCTGTGTCTAATCCAGCATGCATAGGGTAAAGCCTCTTCCTGCTGGATTAGCCACAGTCGCTGGTCTTCAGGGCATCTCCGGTTGCCTACAGCATGGAGAGGATTAAATAACCTTTAGTATTAATTTAGAGACGTTTTCAAAATTATTTTCCTCATATCGCATCTTGTCAGTTTATGGCAGGAGGAAACCTGCAACACTTGTATCGCTAAAACATCAAAATATTTGGTGATCATACAGATTTTTTATTACTGGTGCAATATTTTATTTTATTTTTTATTTTAGTTAGGGAAAGTAAAATAAGAACATGAATTTATACTTTTTTGTTAATTCCATGAAGTATTTACCGAGATAATCTACGAAATAGGGGTGTCAATGCATTTGATGCCAAACTATAGCATGCACTGTCTGTACCTTGGTAATATAGTTATCATCCTTGGGTCTTGTCAGTAGCAGCCGGTGCTCACAGGTTTACTGCAACATTCAGCAGTATGGATGTTGCAGATTTCCTCCTGACCTAAACTGACAAGCCTTGAAAGTGGATCCAAACCCCAATTTAAAAAATATATAAAATAACTACCTCTATGTAGAATTCTTCAGATTCTAGGTATAGGTAGATGAATGGGTTTTTTCTGTTTCAGTTTTCACTGGTAGGCCAGATTTTTATTCTTTCTAATAAAAAGATGGGTCGTTGTGTATTTTTGTTCGCAGCCTGATTGTGACTTTTCTCATGTAAAGATGGATTGTCGTGTATTTCTTTTGCAGCCTGATTGTGACTTTTTCTAATGTTAAGATGGGTTGTTGTATATTTATTTTCACAGCCTGATTGTGACTTTTCTAATGTTAAGATGGGTTGTTGTGTATTTTTTTGTTTGCAGCCCGATTGTGACTTTTTCTAATGTAAAGATGGGTTTTTGTGTATTTCTTTCACAGGTAGCTGCAACTTAATTGAGGATGGCTTCTTTGACGCGGGTCAGATGAAGTCAGGCACCAAGTTCATGTCGCTCGAAGACTACTGTAAAGTCGAGATGAATGACAAGAGACCCATATTGCTCATCAACGCCAAGCAAGAGTGAGTATCACTCATATACCGTAACAATCTACATTCATCATGCATTCTTTTATGTTAATTTGGAATACTGTTGTGTTAATTTTGTGCCTTGTTGTGTTAATTTTATACAATAGTGTATTAATTTTGTGGTTTATTTTGTTGTGTTAATTATATATATATATATTTTAACTGTAGATATATTTAAATGTAGTATGCATGCTATATATATATTGTTTGTTGCATTTATTTGGAGTGCTGTTCTATTAATTTTCTGTTGTGTTGTGTTCGTTTTGTATGTTGTTGTATTCATATTACTCTTAAGTATACAACCTATTAATTTTAAGCAAATGTTTTTTTGTTTTTTTTTCTTTTCAAATGCGCGTAATTTAATTCCCACAAATTACTCAATTTACGCGTAATTTAGGTGTTTTACAGTATTCCTACGATCCACCCAGTAGCTCAGTGATGAAAGTAGCATGTACGCTATATGAACTACCGGTAGTACTATCAGAGACCCAATGCTCCAAGGGCCTTTCAGCAGCTAACCTATACCACTGGGCCGTATTTGTTTACAGAACTCTCGACCCTAGTCGGATCCTAGTCTGCACATGCGCAAATTAACTTCAAATAAAACACCCAAGAACGTAACACGAGTGTTGAAGGCCTACTGACCAATCAGAACAACTGTCACGAGTGCATAGTGGACTGTTGTCTGACATCACAACCCTCGTCCACCCGAGGTAGATCGGGGAGTATGTTCGCGTGTTGGGATCACGTGGGATGACGTCAATAGGGTTGTGTTCTTGGATGTTTGATTTGAATTTCCTGGACCCGATTGTAGAGTCAAGTTTTAATCAAATACGGCCCCAGATATCGGTGCTTTATGAATGTATATTTTGATTTTGTTTGATTTGATTACAAAATCTTGCACGCTGTGATTGTAACGGCCGTGGTATAACTAATGTGTGGCAGGACACCTCCTGAGCCTGAGCCTGTGGACACATCTGACCAGGTGGACTCGGAATCGCAAAAACGTGGACGGCGAGGCTCGTACAAATCTATCCTCAAGAACAAGTACTGCAAACTGGAGACATAGACATAGAAAAAACCCTCTCGCTTTTCTAAATAGACCCATTAACCCTCTTGTTTAATTAACCCTCCCCCTGCTGGATTTTAAGCTAAAACACTATTACCTTCAGCAGGGAGAGGTTTAATAAATTAACCATCAGCAACAAGAATGAGGAATAAGAGTTAACTAGATATTTATCGCAAATGCTTAAATGTAATGTTTATTTTTCTACTCTTTCTTGGCTTTTCGAAATAGACCCATTATCCCTCCTTTTTAATTAACCCTCTCCCTGCAAAAGCACTACTCATTAGGGCATCTCTGGTTGCCTTCAGCAGGGAGAGGGTTAATAATTAACTATCAGCAACAACAACAAGGAAAATAGAGTTAATGAAACATTTATAGCAAATGCTTAAAAATAATGTTTACTTTTCAAATCTTTCTCTCTTTTAGATATTAACTTTTGTTTAGATGTAGACTATACATGTATTACCGTAACTGCAAATGCTTAAAAATAATGTTTACATTTTAAATCTTTTCTCTCTTTTAGACCCATTAACCCTCTTGTTTAATAATTAACCAGTCCAATCCACCATCAGCAACAAAAATGATGAATGAGAGTTAACGAAAAATGTATCGCAAATACTTAAAAATAATGTTTACTTTTCGAATCTTTCTCTCTTTTAGATATTGACTTCTGTTTAGATGTAGACTACATGTAGTCTGAGTGCGTGATTCAGATATCGCTTTGAATTTCCAACTTTGCCTGTCCTTTACAAACTTGTATTTCTATTTTCTCGTTGTTTGTATATGTTCTACTTGTAACTGTTTTGAATGCTAAGAGGTTTTCACTTAGCAGAACGAGTCCCAGGAGATCATTGTTGTTCTTTAGAAAGATAGAAAGCTTCTTTGATGTAGCTGAAATAGTAGTGAGATGCTATGATGATTGTTGGATGACTAGAATCTGTAATTATTATCTTAATCAGTGGCCAACTGAATCATTTAATAAATATGAAAGTCTCTCAAGCTAAATGGCATAGAAATCTATTTTAAATGTTTTAATTTTAATTTTTTTAAATTTTGGGTTTAGAACCTTATATCAAGGCTTGTTAACTAATATAATTTATGTATTTTTATTTCACATTCTTGTATAATTAATTACCTTAATTATATCCTACTTATTCATCATCGCAAATGGGTGAAGGATTCATTTAAGGTTTGACTGTCATTTTCTTTACGTTCATCGAGGTATGAACGGAAAAACCGAAGTGCAAACTGTATGAATCCGCGAAGCGGTTCATACAATAGTTTGCACATCGGTTATCTATGATGAGAAGCAACATAAAATACAAGTAAACATTTTCAGGAACATTATGATACATTTATCCTTTTCGCATCTGTGTTTGTTGTTACACGATGACATAGTCAAATACTCGGTCGAGTTTCGGTAAACATTGTTATCATCCCTCTGGGAGGTACTGTTTGTTTGAGATATCTACTGCGAGATATCGCTGTCATGATTGACTGTTCTCCGCCATTATGATCACTGCATAAAGCAATCGTGCATCTGTCGACCTCGCGATGTTAGTGATTTTATAATCATCACAATCATATCGGTAGATAAAGTTGAAATTTGATAGTGAGACTGAAGGTTAATTTAATTATAATCTGGTTTTTTTTGGGTGTTTTTTATTTATTTTTTTATACCTGAATAAGATGTATCAAGATGTATCCAGGCGTGAATTGTTGTATATTTTTAAAAATTATTTTTCATAAACAGATCTATTCTTTGAATTCCTTTTCTATGCTTTGAGGAAAAAGGGAAACCTTTCTTTTATGTCTTTCATGTTAGTTGCTAATTAAACACTTTAAAACTTTAAATGTTGGCTCTAATTAAAAAATGTGATTTACATGACACGGATGCTTATTTCAATATTTAATTATTTATAAAAATATATATATTTAAATGGACACATTAATCATTCAAGTGTTTTTATTGCGTTCTGTATGTTTATCATACCATAATTTATAGAGAATTGTTTTTTAAAATAATTTAAATAAATTTGGAATTAACTGACATGTACATTGTACATAATGAAATTGAACAAATTTATCACTGTGTTTGTGTCAATTCATGAACAATATGTCCAAGTATGCCAGATTGTAATATATATTTCCTTGCAGACCGACGCCCCAGGTTCGTGCGGAAGATTTTGATGCTTCGAACAGGGAGAGTTCCAAAACCAGCATATCAGGAAAGTCGTCACGGACTGGACGAGACACAAAATCGTAAGTGACAATTTATTTAATGATAGTAATATATAACAATAATAATAATAATAATAATAATAATAATAATAAAAACAAAAATCAAATTAAAAAAATCATTAGTAACAATGATGATGATGAGATGATGATGATGATGATACAATCGTGAATAACAATCTATTGATGATGATGATTATGATCAAGTTATTATCTATTTCAGTAACTATAGTAACCCAACAACAAATAATAAGTAACAAAAGGATGAAATACTCGCTACGAAATTTTGTTTGAAATAAATATGTAGAAGCTTGTCTTAAATAAAAGCCTGTGTTGAACAAAAGCCAGGGTATGATTGTCGCAAAATTGATAGAAACCCAGTCTTCTATTCAAGGATTTACAATATTTATTTATTTTTGCTCATAATTTTTGTTTGTATCAGAATATTGTACTAAAAGTGATTTCTGCATGTTGTATGTATACACAGGGAGAAGTGTACTCCGAAAACAGTTTCCCCAGAAACTTCATACAATATATCCATGTCTGTGTTTTCTCTATGGAGTGCGTGTTGTTTTTAACATGCTTATTTTCAAGCTGTATATATCCTGGTATAATCCAGCACTGTATAAGCAGACTGCATAAATATAAACCTCTCAGAAATATCTGGCCACATAAGTGCCACCTTCACCTTCCACTCCCCCACCCCCTCTACCCCACCTGCCTGCCAACATATGGTCCTGTTATCAAGCCTGTGGTTGGCTTAACCCTTTCTCTGCTGAAGGCGACTTAACTTGCCCGATCACAAGCAGAAATAGAACACTTTGATTTTATTCAGCAGGGAGAAGGTTAATAAGTTTTTCAAAATTATTATTGTTACCGGTAGTATTTCTTTTATCCGTATGTCACAATATGCCAGAATTTATCATATTCTTAAATATATTCTTTGCAATATTTCATTAAAACTCAAGGAGCCTTTCAATCAGAAACCTCAACATATTTACAATGCAAGCGCCATTCTACTATCTAACCTAGCTAGATGTCTATCTATTATAGTCTAACTCAAGTGTAAACAAAATCAATACATAATTTGAAAAGAAAATGCTTGCTGTACATTTTTCTATTTTTTCTTCACAAAAACCTAACAAAAATTACATTAAATTGCCAAAATTGACAATACTACAGTCTAACCCCGATGCAATGCTTGTACTACAGTCTAACCCAGATGCACTGTCTGTACTATAGTCTAACCCAAATGCACTGTCTGTACTACATTCTAACCCAGATGCAATGCTTGTACTACGTACAGTGTCATCGCCTATGTAATGGTTGAAATATTCCCGCTGCGAAATATAACATTAATGCAATAATTCATTGTACTATAGTCTAACCCAGATGCACTGTCTGTGTTACAGTCGGACCAAGGCACAGCGGGAGAGGGAGGAGAAGCAGAAGGAGGAAGAGATTCAGGCACAGCTGGCGAAGGAGGCGGAGGTGCAGGCGCTGCAGGTACCCCGCCCGTTCACCGCGCCCGCCGACGTCACGCTGTACTTGTACGTGGAGGAGGTGGTGGAGAAGATACAGCCCCTGCCAACCACACGGGCACAGGTCATCGCACTGGCAGAGTACGTACACTCATAGGCTTACTGTCGGCTTACCATCAATACGGTAGTTGGACATCATATAATAATAATGGTGATGATGTTGATTATGATGATGATGATGTTGATTATGATGATTGATGTTGCTGCTGATGCTGATGTTGCTGCTGCTGATGATGATAATGCTATTGCTGCTGATGCTGATGCTGCTGTTGCTGCTGCTGATGATTGGTGGATTGTGGATGATGGATGATGATGATGATCCAAACTGTTTCAGGTTTGTGGCAGACAAGATGGGTGGGCCGATCGAGAAAGGACAAGTGACAAACTTCAGCTGGGAGCTGCCCCTCAGTCAGGTCAAGTTCGACTTCAAGTCCAACGTCATCCCCATCGGCCATCTGAAGGCTGGCATCCACGTACACAGAGCACTGCTCTTCAAGGTAACATTGGTGGACGGTTTCCTTACAGCTCCTCTATGGTAACATTGACCAGTGACCCGTAGTGGACATTAGTGCGTTAGTACTGCAGTAGACCTTCAAGCACTGGTACTGACAACCCAAAAATTATATATAACTGCACTATGACAGTACCATCCTCGAAACACCGGCCACTAATACTACTTAACAGCGGTAAGGAGTCCAGTAGCCTGTGATTCAAGGATTCCACAGTACAGGCATGGCAATTGTCTGCAGACCCGCGGAAATCCGCTGATTTATTTGACCCTGGTTGGATGTATTTGCCCTGGACGTGGCTTGTGGCCTTGCAGACCCCAGACCCTGGGCTTGTTTTCTGCTGAAATCACAATCTTCCGTTGCACTGCCACAGTAGGTGCTTACAGCCTATCCTGTCATGATTATGTCATAAATGTAACTTCCGCAAACTTTGATGCCAGTTCCCCTGGGAAAGGGTCGAACTCAGGACCTTTGTCTCAAACGTCTGACACACAAATTCTGACACAACTGTCGCATGTCGTCTCTTCCAGACTCTGGCAGACAGGATCGCAGTCGGCTGTTCTCTGACACGTGGCGAGTACAACCGAGCATGGAACATCGTCATGCTGCCGGACGAAGACGATGATGATGTGAGTACAGCATTGTCCATGAGTAATCATTAATCATGTCTTGAGTAATCGCAATGTCCATAAGTAGTGAAATGTCCATGAGTAATCAATGTCCACGTCCATGAGTAATCACAATTTATCCATGAGTAATAACAATCATGAGTAATGACAATGTCTATAAGAAATCACAGTTATTTCGTTCATGAGTAATCACAATGTCTGTGAGTAATCACAATCATGTCTGCTATAAGTAAACACAATCATGTCCCTGAATAATCACAATCATGTCCATGAGTAATGACAATCATGTCCATGCATAATTACAATCATCCATTAATTGGTATGATCAATCCGATCATGTTAAATTGTGTGCATTCTCATTTTCATGATTTACGCATCCCTGCTTTTTGCCTACCGGTATATCACACCTTTGGTCAGGAAAATGGGACTGGGAATAAAGCATGATGCTGCAAAGAATTGTTGAAACTAGCCCAAAGATATGATATTCACTCCCAGTAATAGTGTTGTTAGACAAGACATACAATTATTTGTTTAACCTTATTCCTGCTAGAGGCAACTGCAAATGCCTGACTGTGCCTGTCAGGGAGGTGAAGAATGCAAAGTCGGTACCCTGTTGATTGTTTTCTCATTTACAGTGTTGAATGTGTTCATATTTCATACTTGTGTACATTTCGTGAGAGACTGGTTATTAGCCTTACAATAAGTTGTATGTTTGTGTATTTTGCCGATTTTACCTTCCGTAATATTTTCCATTAGGTTTGTTCTCAAAGAACTTCATGGTTTCTCTTAAAAAATACACCGAAAATGTATGTAACAACAACTCATTATAAGAAGGTAAAATTTTGCCAACTTTGCCATTCATTCTTATTGCCCATGAGCCACAAAATCCCAATAGACAAAGTTCTTGCTCATCTGATGGGAGGTATTCCTGTTAGCACTTGTGTAAATATTGTCTCGACTGTCTGATCTCTTCTGTTCTTGTATCTATTTCATGGCCCCGCATAATTCCGTTCTTGAATTCCGTTCTTGGGGATACGGAGAGTGTCTATTTGTGGCGACAATAATTGTCTGAATACGTAAGCACATTAAGAGGGTGGTATTCTGTTTGCCCCAGACAATATACTGCAACCAAAAATCTGTTCCCTTCCTTCCTTCCGTGACATTGGCTGTATGCCAAGGTGTTGGCACTATTTCTACAAGTGCCGGTACATTACCAGTAATAGGTTTATGTGTCACCATGACTCGAGATGAAGTGCCGATCTAGGTCTGTCTGTGGATTTTTGTCGGACAACAAATACAAATAAAAGTTTCTGGTTTCCACATCACTCTAGGGAACAGTGTTACAAGTAGGGAACAGTGTTACAAGTAGGGAAATGTTACAAGTAGGGAACAGTGTTACAAGTAGGGAACATTGGAATGCAATGGAGACCTTTTGTTTTCTCATGTTCAGCTTCAAAAGCGATAATTCCTGCTATTACATCATATTATTACAACTGTTTTCTATGGGAAAGATACGTGATACTGTACATTTCAATGCAAAAATCTGTATTTGCATGCTCTATAATTCACTTCATCAAGGGCAAACCTGTCTAATACCTCATGACCAGCAAAAGTATGTAATGTACGACACGGAAAGTTGAACATAGGAAGAATAAAGGTCTCATTTTTTAGTAATTTGATAGTTGTCAGGCTTGCGCACATTGAAGTACAAGTTGGAATGTGCAAAAGCGGATTTTCATGTGAAAAGTTCGTTCTGTATTCCAATTTATTATAGATTTAGTATAAGCATGCAAAACATGCATGCCAATTAAGAAGAAAATATTAAGTTGTTATGGCTTCAAAAGTTTGTTGGTTTTAACAACAATCTTTTGAAGCCATAACAACTTAATATTTTCTTCTTCAAAATAGGTTCAAAATAGGTTCATCTAGCCTGCCAACTATCAAACCCTATCTTCAACTTTAGTGGCAATGACATACCAATGACATACCCGTAAGTCGGAAGTGTCAAATTGAACCTCCAAATCAAAGTGTCTAATATTTTTAATAGGATAACATTCTGAGCATGGACATTAGTTGACTTTTTATATTTTTAAATTATTAACTTTCACCTTTGACCTTTGACCTATGATGAACTTCCTGGTTCTGTTTCCAGGGGACGGCCTCCAAGTTCCATCCCAAAGCGTACATCGTGGACCTGATCCACGAGCCGGGAAAGCTACTTCCAGACAACAGCCCCGAGGCAATACACTACCAGAAGTTGTAACACCTCCGCACGCATTTCACGCCTGTCTCAACTCCTTTCACAGTATTCCACCGTCCAACCAGTCTTGCAAACTGATCTCCACCTCTACAGATTATTATTGGAAATCAAAATGGACTATCAATGCTATTTTTTTTCTTTTTTCGAGTTAAATATTTGGTGAAACTGGCTGCTGAAAATTGCTGATTCTTTGAGATATATGAAATTAATAATTTAATGTGTCCTGATTATGCTCACACGTTGATAATACACTGCTGTCTTGTTGAGGTATTGTATGTTTTATTATTTTTTGTACATGTTTCATGTACACAGTGATTTCTGTTGGGCTGAGCCATGTCATTTGAAAGACAGACATTTTTGTAAGGAAGTGAAAAGGTTTATAGAAAATAATGACGTTATTACGAATAATTTCCTAAACCCGAAGGTCATTTATGTAAATGTTGTAATTTTATTTTAGAACATCTTTATTATATCTATATACACACATATATAATATGAATCATATATATGCAGTAACAGTCATGGGAAAGAGGACTCAAGTTGTGATGAAGTATCTGTGATATCCATGAATGGCACTTCGGTAATATGGTGTACATTAGTATCTGATAAAACCCTCACTTACTGTTTGCTATAACATGTGTCTCTGCCAGTTACTGTTAATACTTGTTAATTCTATGTACATACAAACCATTTTTCTAAAGACAGGGGTTGATCTTTTCCTGGGAACCTGTACAGTTTCAAACTTTAATAAATATAGTTTTTATACTTCTTGCTGGAGTTGTTTTAGTTCTTTCAATCAGCAGTTGTCCGAGGAAGCCACTTAGCCAAACTGGTTCCTTTTCCCCATGTACTTTCTTGAGACAGTGACTAGTTTAGTAAGCTGCTTGCATGCATGTGCCTGTGTCACTGAACGCACCCCTGTATGGCATAGAAGCTTCCATACTCAGAAATATAGCCATCAATGAACGTCAATAAGTTGCATTGGATAACACTAAAGCCTTTCCCATTCACCCATATACTAGTATTCAGTATTGGACTTTAGTTTTGAAAGTCACCTAAAAGAATTGCATGATAATGCTTAACTTTCTCCCTGCTGAATAAAACCAAAGTGTTCTATTGCTGCATGTGATCGGGCAACTTAAGTCGCCTTAAGCATGGAGAGGGTTAATGGTCCCTAAGACACTACCACTGGAATGGTGCTAAAAGAAACCCAAAGATTTCAATAAAAACAAAAGCAACAACAAAACAGAAGCTTTTTATATGACATCTATTTTAAAACTTCTACTGGTATAATATTGAATAAGTCCCCATGACATCATTTCTCTGTTCCCCTTTATTGACATCAACATCCTTTACATTTTCACCTTATAGTTGTTTAGATATCCTTACTTTTAGTCCCTTAGAAGGTGAACATCCTTTAGACATTATTGTCTATTTTCCCCTTGCACCGGACTTTCTTTACATCTTCTCCTTAGTTCTTTAGACATATTGTACCTTCCACTTACACTAGATATACTTGACATCATATACTAGTATACCGGGATTCTCATGATGAATATTGGACATCCATTACATTATATTGGACATCCGTTCTCCTTATAGTTATTTTTACTAAGACATCCTTAATAAGTTTAGTTCTTTAGACATCCTTTATCTTTTTCTCCTTACGCTAGCCATACTTTATATACTTGCCATCAAATGTTTACTCATACTAGATATTGACATCCTTTACATCGCTGTTTATACTAAGACATTCTTAATAATTTTAGTCCTTTAGACATTCTTTATCTTTTCTCCTTACGCTAGAACATACTTTATATCCATGCCATCATATGTTTACTCCTTATACTAGATATTCACGTAATTTACATTGCATTGTAAATCCGTTAACCTTGCTCCGTATTTTGGACATCTAGTTATCTTAACCATTCACGCTACACATCCCCGATCAAGCCCAATGTTTCAGTAGTGTACTCGATCGTCCTCGAACAATGCAAATGACGGACCATTAATCCGGAATCCTCAGAGGTCTAACGTATCTGCTTATTTAAGGTTTGTTGCTGGCACTGTCTCTGGATGTCAGCTTTATTAATGTCGTGGCCTATCAAGTGGAAATATCGGCGCTCATATGTACACATACTGCGACCCCGGGGCTGTACGGACCGGCGTTAAAACGCCGATAATATGCCAACCCACGACTCGACCTTCGCTCAATCCGGTACCGGAGTGTCATTTCTCCCACGTTTATGATCTTCCATTGTACAATGAGAGATCGTCATTAGGAAAATGTGATAAAGTCGACTAATACATAACTAGTGGTCGCACAATTATTGTATTATGATAGCAAATCTCGCTGGAGGACTATAATAGTCCATGGCGACTCTTGAAGGAATCGATAGATAGTAAATTGGACTCTGGTTTTGTGTGGGACTGGACGTCACTTGGGATACTAAAGTGGTCACTTTTTATTGTATATAAATAGTTCTGTGTATTAATGATCAATCTCTGTGAATCGGTGGTGAACTGATTTCATGAACTGTCTTTGAAATACACGCACATTAACAATGAAACTGTCATAATCATGATGGTTCAGACGTTAAATACAACATTTTATAGGAAGAAGGTTCCAAAGAAGATTAGTTTTACCATTTTAAAATCGTATTATTTGTAAACAATGTTCATGTTTTGGGTAAAAGATGAATTAAATGAGAGTAGCTATAAATATAAACTTGTTTTGTCCGATTCTAGCACAGACACTTGAATATTAACGAAATAAAAATCACTATCAAACATATACACCCCCCCCCCCCTGCCAACACTGTAAATACTGAGCCAGTGTCAGAGGGGGTATGTTTGATAGTGATTTCTATTTCGTTAATATTCAAGTACCTGTGGGTTCTAGTCATATTCATAATCATAAAGAGTGAACATTATATTGGTATCATCATGTATATAATATTTAAAAAATTATTTTTCAAAAAGTTGCCACGGATCAACTTCACTCCCTAGAAATGTTACGACTTGCATACTATAACTGTTCATATGGTGGATATATTATTAGATACTTGTATGTCACCATGTACTCTAGGCACTACACTATACATATTATAACTGAACGAAGAAACATTAACAAATTGTATTTTAAAATGTTAATATTTTAAATATTTTTAGCATCTTTTATTTTGTGTGTGTGTGTGTGTGTAGAAGAGTGTTCTTGAGTATTTTGGTGTGGTAATAACGTCTATGACAAGGAACTAGACCGCTAATAAAGCAGTGTGGTCTATATGTATGCTCAGCCTATTTCATCCCCATAACATACGCACATTCGCAGGCATGCAACCATGACGTTATGTCTTCACCAGGTGCCCGTTGCACGACGCTCTTGTAGGCTACAACTATTGTAACGTCAACGCTTTCTATTGTGGCGGGAGCCCAGTTACAACTATTGTAGCACAAGAGCGTCGTGCAACGACCTCCAGGGAACCATTCTCCAAAAGCATGTAATCATATTACCAGCCCCAGATATTGTCCGTGACAAGTCTACCGCAGTCGTCCCATTTCCGGCGCACAATAATAGTCTTTGGACCATTGATGTCTCTTGGTGTTTGGTGTATAACTGGGTGTTTGGTTATACACGCATTCCATGTGTTCTACGTATGACACACACATCTGAACCAAAGACCACCTCCGTATCTCTGCAACGCGCTCCATCGTATAAACAATAAACAAGCAAGCATTCCCAAATCTTAAATAGAAAGCATAAAAGACGGAACTATACTTGACGTAGAAGCTAACGCGCATGTCCGTTGGTAATATCCGGTCCCAAATCATAAATAGAAGTACAAACTAAGGAAATAGACTTTACGCACTAGCTAATGCGCATGTCCGTTGGTAATATCCGGTCCAAAATCATTTATAGAAGTACAAACGAAGAGAATAGACTTTACGCAGTAGGTAACGCGCAGTATCCGGTCAGGAACTGCGGTCATCAAACTGTCGCCATATTTGCTACCGTTCTGAGAGTTCTGAGAGAATACCTGTGTACACAATTAAGGAATTAACCCAGATTTGGTTTATGGTTGCAATGCACACATGTCATGAAATGGAGAATGGACCACGGTGTATTATATGAAGTAATGGTGCGTGTACAAGCGGTAATGGAAATAGTCGATATGACAAAAGCGGGATTACTACGAGAAAGATCATGCGGCTGACTGAATAAATTCAATAATGGATAAATGTACAATTACTTGTACGGGATCATATTTGTACCTCTGTTTATTTATATTTATTATTCGATTTTGTTAATATTTATTAGATAGAGAGACAAACATAATGTTAAGAAGACGTTAGAGTATAACTGCTCGACAACCGAGTTGACAGAGGATATGGGAGAGAGAGAGAATGAGTAAAGGAAATACGTTCATTATAATTAGTAATTATACAGAACTATTATCACCATTATATGACTTATATTGATCCCAACGTACGTGTGTGTATAATAGCTTCGTACGTGAATACGTTACTTCCATACCGAATTTTAATCTATGTGTTCGGTAACCACACGAGACATTACGGAGGTATTAATTCAGTGCATCGTATTGTGGTCAGCTCCAACTACTATCCCTGTGTTTCACTGTTATGCTCGTATATTGTTCGCAGATTGATAACGAAGGCAGATTTGTTTGCATGAACTGATGTGTTTACCGAAGTTATAGAACGTAGAATTCTACTCTCCCTAATGCATCAACTACAGAAATGTATTTACGTTAGCTTGGTGATAGTCGACACAGAATGTGGAATATAACATGTCATGAAATTATTCTCAACTCCCCAAGGATCAGATCTTCTTCCAGCTAAAATTCATGGATGACTTTAAATATGAAAGGCTTGTACTATCCATAATTATGCTCTATAATTATATACATATATATTTTTTAAATATATAATTAATATTAAATTTGAATACATGAACTTGCTAGCACATATTACGCAAGTTCATGCTCAACAAAGTTTTGTTTACAAATCCCCATATAAAATCTGAGCTTGAGCATGAAATCGTACTCAAAACGTATAATAATTCCTTACATAAGTGAGAACAAACCATGCACTATCAGAACAGCTGAAGGACTCAACAAAGCATACAAACGAATTTTATGTTTTTTAAAGAATTGTTTATTTAAAGAGTTTCAAATTGTTCGATTTATGTATAATATATTAAACATGATATTGGTCTATGCTATGACATATACATAATGATCATACTGACTGGACACAACTGACATAATTCTACGCTAACGTCATGACTCGCACAACCCCACCTATAGCGAACACATCCTCTGAAATCCATGGCCAATGCCCACAAACGCACATCATTATTAAGTAATAAATGACCATTTGTTTCAGAGGATTCCCATTGCGGAATCACGCATTCACACACTGATTCATCCTCGAAGCTCAGGCCATTACGACTACACCTAACCTCCGTCAAGTACCCGGATGTTATGTGTAGTAACAATGTCCTGTGTTTCGAGGATGGCATTGGTTAAGGTATTTATTAAAAAACATCAACTGTGAAAATACATTTGGCATGATTAATTATATTTCCAATGGAACATTGCATCTGGATGAGGAATATTGGAAAAATTAAACTCATACGACATATGTAACGACCTTTGAAACATGACCTTTGCATGTTTTGCCGGATGTTTTAAAGTAGCCAAAGGTGATGCACTTCTGAGAACGATGACATCCATTCATACAGATATACAGAGTCAGATATACATACATATACAGACAGACAGACATTATAATTAAAACAACTACATCTTGTAAACTGTTCAAACAGTACATTGACGTGCAAAGAAAATACATGTGTTTAACTAGTAAAGGTGAATTGTGAATTATAATGAAGCAGGGCTCGTAGATAATTAAACTGTGCACGGAAACCTGTATAGTTGGTGACCATAGCTGCTAACAACGGTATGCACGTCCGTGATTCAGTACAAACAATATTGAGCAAACATTAATAGTGGTAAACTAATCATTCTACGGAAGTGGACCTAGAAACTACCTAAGAATTCTTCTTGTATTTGTTAATGAAAGAAGAACTACCATTCGAAATAAAGACATAACATATTTTTAGAGTTATCTTTGGTAATAGACTAAAGTATTATTTGAATTATTTATTTCTAACAAACATTTGGAGGAGGGGGTAAACATTAGTTGTCTTTTGTCCAAATAACGTGCGGTGAATTTTATGACATCATATGTTAACAGGTCAAGGTTAACACATTTTATGTCCGATACATTTTAGTAACGGCAACGTGTCCAATTCAACATTCATCAAACATTACATGATGATTTTGCATTTTTTCTTTCATGGTGAATTGGAACATTCATCGATGGGAAATAAACCTAAAATAAGTTTTAATATGATTTATATATTTCTTCTTACTGAAGACGAAGATGACAAAAAAAGCGGGTATTTGGGAATACTCCAGTATGTACTGTTACACCGCATTGTATATATACATAGAAACAAGTATTTACAGACTATTTTGATTAATTATTTTTAGTAGGGATAACATTCACGCGTATATGGTCATCAGTGGTGATACTAATTGACTAGAAATTACCCTTTAATTATACAATGTTTTAGCCTAATACATGTTTTGTACTGTAACGACCACGTATTTTAAAATGGAATACATGTAGACATATTTTTTAATGGACTATAAATTGTTGAAATATTTTAAGTGCATAGAAAGTGTAATCCTCGAAACTCCGGCCATTATGACTACACTTAACCTCCATTATGACTACACTTAACCTCCATTATGACTACACTTAACCTCCATTATGACTACACTTAACCTCCGTCAAATATATAATGGCCGACGTTTCGAGGATGAGAAAGTGTATGAAAAAGCATTAACAAATTAAGACATTAATCAGCTTTTAAATATATCTGATAAGATTCGAAAGAATCACAATTATGACTTTTATTTTATATTACACATCACCCGACAGCTTCGCGAGCTCGAAAGAAAGACTTCAGATAAAGTACAACATTTTGATTTCAATATTAGACTGAGGTTTCTGCAATAAGCAGATAAATTGACACACGTTGAAACGAGCTCAACTTAGGATACCGGCTTTAATGAACTAAGTATTTATTTACATGTTTATTGCACAGCCGCCGTGAGCCGTCAATCAATTTGATTGACACAATGATACTATGTTCTTCCATACATTACACAACATGTTCACAACACATTATCTTCCAATAATCTGATACCCATACATACTAATTATAGAATATTTACACTCGTGTGGAATACATGTACTTGTAACATGCGCGTAACAGATTAGAGCTGTTCGTTTTGCTACCGGCTGAAGCCCAATCGGCAGCAGATTGACCCAGTTGACCCGAAAAACGCGCTCGATTTGACCAGTATTTTGAATATAAGCAATATCAGCCGGTTGTTTGCCGGTGTCTCGTAAGCGGCAAAGCGGGCGCGCTCAGAACGTGGAAATTGGGCAAATCGAGAGCGTTTTTGATTTCAGCGGGGTCAAAGGACTTGCCGGGTCAAGCCATCCGGTAGCAAAACGAACATAACTAGCGTCTGTGTCGTGTTCTTACATATAATAATTATCGTCATTGAAGGAACATTTTACTCTTTCTGGATCATCAAATGTTCGTCTACGGGAGGCTTTGCGATGTTGTTACGTATACGATGCCTCCGGAAACATGCATGGTACCAGGGGCCATGTTCTCGAAGCAATCGTTAATGTAACGACATCGTTAAGCCTTCGTGAAGGAACATTGGACTCTTTCGGGGATCATCAAAAGTTCCTCCACGTATAGTAGTCTTAATTCTGTAACGTATACTAGCTTCTGAAACATGGTCCTAGGACTTTAATTTAGATTTCGTACACCAATATATCCGGTAGCCTACATCATATCCGTCATTTCAGCATGCAATCATCAATATGGTCGTGCTAGCTTATCCTAAAGCAGTTATATTACCTGAATGGTATACATGTAGGTATTCATTCCTCCTAGAAATAAAAACTTGCTAATGCCCAGAAATATTTTGCACATGAAAAATTGGCACGAAGTCATCACACCTAGAACCAATGGCAATGTAAATGACACCAGCTCCAGCGTGTCCATGTTTATCTTGGTCCGCAGAAAACATCGACTTCTGACTAATACTTATTTTACTTATGATAATACTCCAAATGTCATAGCCTTGGACTGTATCCCGCTTTGGCTGAGTGGCCGTAATTCGGATGGGTCCGGATTATACTCTTATAAAGTTGTTGTGACACGGAACATCCGGTTAGGCAATGTAGAACCATTATATCCGAATCAAGACCAAATCGGATTCCCAGCAGGCTAATCTTCCTTATATTACTAAAGAAGACTTTAAAAATGTAGTTTCCTATCATCGTTGGCTCATAAAAAGCTAGCTTTTTCTTTGGCAGTGAAATCCCTCTTGCCCTGAAAATGAAAATATCTTTATTGTATTTCAATTGCAACATATATGTAGGTTATACATCAGTGTAGTATTAGTCTCTGGTGTATATAGGAGGTTCGCAAACTAGTTCAGTGCAACAGTACTTAAACATAGTGTATGGCCTATATGTTTCATAGACTTCCGTATTGCTACACCAATCAGTGTATCCCATAAGGACATATACAAGTACTTGGTCATCAATATTTGGTCAAAGTCATCAACGTGTTTAATCGTCTTTGCATTGGTCTCAACTGATGTGTGAACACCAATAATGAGAACTTCGGACACGGAGTAGTCTCACAGTGGACATACATAGGATGAGAGAACTTCGTGAAAGGATATACCCGGAACTTTAAAGATCAATACCTTTTTGTTAGCCTTGTTGGCCTTGAGAAGACAGTTGCCGCAGTACTCGGCCAGACAGGCAAGTCCAGCAATGACGATGCCTCCCACCAGAATGAAGAACACTCCCGCCACGTTCTCGATCTGAAGCTCTGAAGTCTCGTCCGACGAGGATTTGCCGAGATCTGGACAGTTTCGACTGCCCCACCATCTGAAAACATCAACTGTTCGTGTAAAGACGACTTGGCTATTGCTACTTGTTAGTTGAACATCTAGGGATTATGTTTCTGTATATCCCTTGTCAAAGACGTTTCGTGATAATTCTTATTTAAAAAAATGCTTTTTACATTAAAAAATATATCGGCACATCAATTTGTTAAAATAAATTGTCCCAAATCATAAAACAAAATCGAAGCAATTGCCACAAAACGACGTATTTGACAAGGACTATTTTCTGTAGTTTTCCCCAAACCACTTTTATCGCTGAAATTGTTTTAGCTAACCAGATTTTCAAGGATTGTAACGATGAAAGTTGTTCATGTAATTAATATCTTTCATGTAATTTAATGTAAATAAATTGACTTAAAACTATTAGCAGGTCATTTAAATGTGACTTCCAATCAATATTGTATAGCTACAACGGTTCTGAACAACGTGACCCTGGTATTCATCGACTCTCTAAAACTCACTTATTCTCCAGTTCGTGTAGGATGCCCATGTCACTGAGCTGAAGTATCGCCATGGACAGCTCATCCAGGTACGTGGCCCCAGGGGGCACCCCTATCCCGAAACCTTTGGGATCAAATGGCGGGTCTATCTCCATCATGCCGCAGTCTGTGATTGTCTTGTACTTGTTGACCGTCGTATCCCAGAAGAACGCGTAGTTTCCCTCCTTGACCTTCTCGTAACCCTGTGTCGTGTTGTCCACCATCGAGTCCGGTTCAATCTCAGACATCTGCGCCCACATCTTTGAGAAATGTTCGATGTTCGTGTTCGCGAAGAAGGACATCACCCCGCTGTTCTTGACCGTCCCGTACTTGATCTTCGTCTGCTGTGCCAGATCCGTGACGGTCTTGATCGGTGTGTTGATCTTCTTGACGGTCAGGAAGGCGGCCAGATTCGCGGTGTAGGACGAGATCAAGATGAGGGCGAAGAACCACCAGGAACTGGTGAGGATTCGTCCTGGGATCGTGATCGGACACGCGTCGGTGTTGCCCTGGAGTAGCGAGCCGAAGATGAACCAGAAGCTCTCGCGGACCGAGATCTGAGGGTTCGTCCTCTGCTTGCTGGAGCCGATCCTCTCCAGGGCGTACAGCACGAAGCTGACGGCGACGAAGGCGGCTAGGGTGCAGCCCCAGACGATGGGGGATAAGGGGTTAAGGAACTCGAAGTAAGACACTTCTCGCCGTGGGATCTTGAGGAGGACACTGATGTAGCGAGTCATGAATGGCTTGGTGAAGTCCACATCTTCTTCACGCTCGGAGTTGATGCTGAGAGGAGCTACTGACATTGCGGCTTCCTGTGTGCAACGTAGAGAGACGTTATAAACTCAAATATTACTATCAGTTATTACTACCAGTTATTATTATTATTATTATTATTATAATTATTATTATTATTATTATTATTATTGTCATCAAATTGTTGTTTTTACTATATGGTTTTGTTATTGTTATTCTTATTGCTATTATTCAGCATGTTTTCTTCTTCATATTATTGTTATTATACCACATTCTTATTACATTATTATTGTCATCATCATTATCATTATAATAATAATCGTTCTTTTAGATAACAATGAAGTTCGTATATATACAGTAGTTCAACAACAATAACTCCAATATCGATATGACTACTACTAGGATAGTGACAGAATTTATACGAAACAGGATACACATGGAAAGCATGACTAAACTAGAGAGAACAAACTTGAAGGCAACAACAAAGACAACTCATCCTTTGGGCAAGAAAAGAAAAGTAAGAATTATTATATATTTTGTTTAAAATTTGTATTTTTATAAACGTGTCCATACCCCGTTCAAGAGTTCTTTTATTATGCCGTTCCATTCACCATCTCGCTTGGTGCCAAAGTTGCCATCTGGTACCAGGTATATTATATAAGAGAAGTGAAGTCGCTCAGCCACCGCCTTGAGAAGGTCCACGGCAAAGCCCTCGACCCGGTCGTTACCCTTCCTCAGCACGTAGTCACGCTTGTACATAGTGAACGGCTTTTCCTGGAATGCAAAATATCATTTTTAATTTTAAAAATCTAATCCAATGCCTCTTGAACTACGATATGTGGATATATAAGGAAATCTTGCATTGACTGAATGCAAAATATTATTATATTATTATTGTTTTCAGATATAATTTTAACTAAATATGAGTTTGCATTGTTCATTCGTATTGTAATTAGCCCGTGAACAGCATAGCTTGTAAACTCGGAGCTTTATTTACATAGATTAGATTATTTTTTCAGTATGCAAACATGGGACAAAAAAAGCAAATTGATTACATGCTTTAGCTACAAGTTTAACCATTCAGATTCTCATTGATTTCGAATGTGTAGGCTGGAACAATTATTGTAATACAAAAATGGTTTCAAACGATATGGATTTTTGTGGCACATTAATTTCATTCAACAAATTCTGACAATAGTAAACTGGTAAATAACTATAGTTATCATCAGTCATACAGTTCGTAATGTCCACGAACTGCTCCAACATGACAACTGCAATGGCCAATGTATAGTTCAATGCCCTTTGGAATTGACTAGTTAATATGGAACTAGTAAACCGCTCACCGAACTGGCCTTGATTTACGTAAATCTATTGATATTTCCAATGATAATGTTATATTGCATGGCAAACACTGGACACACATGACGCTAACTCAAGTTACAGCTATTAGACTCGCCTTCGTGAGCAATGGAAAGTCAACATTGATGACAATTATACAAGCGCTTTAACTCTCTCCCTGCTTGATTAGGCACAGCTACAGCTCTTTATGGCATCTCCGGTTGCCTCCAGCATGGAGAGGGTTAAACCATGTCCAGCGTTACGACGTCGTGCGCTGCGACTGTGTGTGGTAGCGGAGTAAAGCCATCACTAAACTGTTTTCTGTTTCCAGCATTAACGACATTGGAGTAAACAAGTCTCCTTGCCACACACATACTGTCTAGTAATAGCTTGGTCCCAAATAATACTATAGTAATATACAACGTGGTCAAATTGACATTTATGGATATAGAACAGTGTTGTATAAATAATGCAATATCATATTGATTCCTATGCTTGTTTCTATTTTTATGTTTGGTCTTGTATAGCGAAAGTGATTACTGACATTTAATCAGCATTAATACGTTTTCATGCATAAATAGAACTATAAGACTACTTAGCCACTAGGTTGTACGTCTACATACAGAGACACCTATTTTCAATTTAATGCGTATTTTCAATAGTACCTTTCTAATCAGTCATAAGATGCATACATACACTAAATTAATATAGGTATGAGATGCAAAGCTAAATTGAGAAATATCTATGCATTAGCTAATGAAAATGTTCTTATGCAATGACGTTCATGATCCTAATAGATATATACATATCTCGTCAAGAAGTGTTCTTATACGTGCGTCTGTGCATGTATACTCACGTACATGCGCACTTAGTTATGCTTGTTTGTGACAATAATGAAAATAATGACAATACCATATAATATGCCTTTCGCACAATCAACTTTCACTTTCTCATTCTAGATCGATTTTTTCCTTACCTTTTTTTTTATGGATAATTATTAGTTGATTGTACTATTACCATTAATCTCTCTACACTATACAACTACCTCTCTACAATAACATGAACTTCTGATCATTCTATAGTTGTTTGCACACTTCGTTTCAGGGTATTGGGCAAAACATTAATTTTACGTGAGAACACGATTAGATAATTACATAAATGCCGTCACTAAGTCTCGGGGTAAACAATATTAGACATATCCTAACGGTTAATGTTATACGCCCAAATGGAATATGTAAATAGCCATTGGTGTTAATGCTCAGAGAGCTGAATTAATGTATTTTACCATCAACGCCTTACATTGTCTGTTTTGGGCAGTTTTACTAGCAGCATGATGTTTGGAGTCCGCATTTATACTCGAGTCATCGTCTATAGTGACTGTGGAAAAGTACAAAGAGCTCCCAGCTATAACAACTAATCTGAATAACATTAACTATGCACGTATGCACCATAACAAACCGTAACCCTATCTCTCTCTCTCTCTCTCTCTCTCTCACACATTCCCTCTCTCTCTTCCCCTCCCCCCTCTCGAGATCATCCTTTCACCCTCACCCTCCTTCTCTCTCCCTCTCTTCTCTCCAAGCCTCATCATCGGCTTTCATATTCCAGTCTTTGTCAATCAACATTTTTGTTTTGTTTTTGTATTGGAGTTTAAAGTCACTTTCTAGAACCCGCAACATCCGTAGCGCTGAATGTTGCAGTAAACCTGCGAGCACCGGCTGGTACTGACAATACCAAGGATGAT
>JAVCKZ010058965.1:0-15855 GCA_034780755.1 Lepetodrilus elevatus
AATTAGAATTCATCGGACCTTCTTTCGACAAGTCAGCCTTTTGCATAACAGCATCGATAGATAAGTCTTCGGTGGCTACCATAGGCGGATCAGCCTCTCGATTCGTTTTATCGATTATAACGGGCTCTACCCTCGCGACTACTTTATTCCTAGAAGCACGAATGACTAAGACGGTAATAATCATCAAAACGAGAAAACCCAACAGCGCTAAAACCCATGTCTGTTTATCGTTCTGTGTTGAGATTAATTCTCTGAAGCGCTTAACGAAATACGTCAACCGTTCTTTAATTGAGATGGAAAGGGAAGTAAAATCGTACGAGAAACTTTCAGATAACCGTTCTGTTACCGAAACATCCTTTTTGGATTCCTCAGTGGCAACCTCTAGCACTTCTGTGTTTGTTTCAGTTTGTTCTGCTGGAGCAATATCTGAGGGTAACGTTTCTGGGGTAGCTTCTACATCCCTGCTTTCGGGCTCAGGCTTAGGGGCATCCTCAAGCGGTTCGCTAATTTCAGCTACCGAAACTTCTTCAGTCGGGGCCTCCTCAAGCGGTTCACTAATTTCAGCTGCCGAAACTTCTTCAGTCGGGGCCTCCTCAAGCGGTTCACTAATTTCAGCTGCCGAAACCTCTTCAGTCATCGAGGAAGACTCAACCTCAGACTCATCAGACGGTTGATTTGCGGCCGTTAATACATCCTTAACCAGTTCACCTTCGGCCGCTTTATCGATTAGATAGTGCTTGCCTCCGGTTGATTCGGCAACTTGTTGGATAAATTGTCTAGGAGCGCTGCTCTCAATAGACACCCAGAAAATGCGTATTTTAGAGCGGACCGCCGATGGCGTTAATACATCGACTAACCAGCTACGGTAGTCCTGATTAGATTCATCACTACCCGTTTGGATGTTTCCATCCGAGAAAATAATTATCGTTTTAGAGCCTTCAACCGCTTCTTGCGAAGTAAGCTCGGAGATACTCCGCTCAACGCCCGCCGCCACATTGGCTGACGACGAAATATCTTCCGCATTAGTCAAAGCATCTAATAAAACCTTTCCGCCGCCTTTCGAGGCTAGCGATAGGGATGCAATGTCGGTGACGACCGCATCAAAACCAATCAACGCTATACGGGTATTGTTTTCAGCTTTTTCTAACTGCTCAAAAATCGTTCCAATCTCACTCTTGATCGAACGAAGATCAAGACCTTTATCTAAAACTAAAACAATATCTCTATTCGTTGGCTCGCCAGTGACCACTGCTGAAGTTATCAGCAGCAGTAAGAAGACGAGGTAACGAATTCGATGAGTCATCTGATGCATATTTACGTTTCATGGTTATACTTATCCGCCAGACGACCCAGTCTACACGATCATCTAAATTCCAGCCTAACGCCAGCTTTAATCCAGTTTTGGGTGATATTATCCTGATCGATCCGAGTTTCATAATAAAGAAACCCTGATCGTCCCTCAGCCGCAACGACTGACACACCCAATCCCACGTTCAGATAATCCCGATCAGGTTCGTCTGTCGTTATAGTAAACGTACTACTGCTTGGATCGTGTACGAATTGTGCAGAAAGTTCACGCGAACCATTACTGAATTCATGTTCCCATTCCATACGCGCCTGCGGCATAAATACGCCACTCGGCCGGCTGATGGCATACGATACTTGCCCACCCAATACAGCAGTTGCCGAGTCCACCTCCTGATCTGACAGAGATAATACCGATCCGATTCCAGGCACTCCTGGATTGGTGGCCGATTCTGTAAAGGCATCAATCTCAGCCCGGGTATAGCTCAAGCGCCCATAAGGCCCGTAACTGAAACCTCCCTGATTGTAGTCATAGCCACCACTTAAACTCATGGAGTATTCCAGTCCATCGGTATCGCCCGCGGCCTCTTGGAGAGGCTTTTCATTGCGGCTCACCCGACGACGGGTGGCATAATCATTACTACCCAGTTTAATTAATCCATCCAGATAAAAAGACTCGGACTGATAATATGTGCCGTAGGCCATCAAATGGACACCGTCCAATTCCATGTTGCCGGAGCTATTGTTGAAATCAGATTTATTCTTGGTCACACCCACCGCACCACCAAAAATCAATTGATTCGATAGCCGATAATCGGCACCTATCGTAATACCGTGGGAATCGAATTCGGATCCAGTCTCGTTCTCGGTGTCGTCCTTATCACCAAAGCTATAGTTACCGTTGATAAACACGCCCAATCGCCCGGAAACATCTTGCGCATCTCCCGCAGCACCGCCTTTTGCCTGGCCGTTGATCATGGCATTTATGACCGAGCCTGGCAGGGTTTGACCATCGATATTGAAACTCAAACCAGAAACATCAAGCCCCTTAGCGCCCGACCGCAAGGCATTCAAACGGGCATTGATATTCATGACTTGCAGGTTAGCGGCTTCTATCACGGCAGTGCCCTGTGCAGTGATCTCATCCGGTGCCAACAAGCTCAGACCTTCCGCTATCGAAGTCTGATCACCTAACTTCAGCTCATCACATGTCGCAAGCAAATCTTTCTCGCCGGGTGTTCGATCATCTACCGCCTTGGCTTTGAGCGCAGGGCAAGCGCTGTCCAGAGCGGCTCCAACTGACCTTTGATTGGAACTCAAACCTTCCGTATCCGCGATTCCGCCGTTCACGATAAAAACCGCTGGCTCGGGGTCGCCTTCTGCACGCGTCTGACGTCCCCTTCGACGGTTTTGTGCAACTGTTCCCTTTAATACCCTCGCAGTAATCACCACTCGCTCAGCCGTATTGAGCGTGAAGGTGTTGCTGGATTTGCCATCAATATCTGTTTCAGTACCCGCGCCACCACTAAGGCTACCACCCGTGGCGGGATCAATAGTCCAGTCTACATCCACGCCTTCAACAGGGTCCCCGTTGGCATTTAGGACTTTGACAATGAAGGGTTGCAGTTCACTTCCAGACTGTCCCGTTTGACGGTTGCCACCCACAATATCCACCTGGCTGACAGAAGCTGCGGCGTCTTCCAATACACCTACATCATTGATATTTAACTTGGCGCTAGCGAGAATTTGCTCACCCTGGGTCAATTGCAAAGTAACAACCTCGCCCCCCTTCTCTTCCCGATCGTCTATTAGCAACGGGATGCTAAAAGTCTTATCACCACTTTCTTCTGAACCCCAGGTCAATACGGTATCGCTTGGGGACGCATAATCTTCACTCGAACTCGCGGTATCCCCCTCTGCACCTAACAGCAGATTCACGGAGAACTCTCCGTCGCTGCCTTGCTCTCGCGTCACGCTGATTTCGGCCGAGGTACCCTCCTCACCTTCAAAGATATTACGGGTAAATCTTACCGTACCGATTTGAGTCTCATCATCAATTTGAGCTTCATCCTTAATATTAACCGTCGCATTACCGAGCGCTTTACCATCATGTACCAACTTCAAATCAATCGTTTCATCTGGGTCTTGATCACCATCCGCTTTAATCGGGATTTCAATCGTACGTGGTGTGTCCTCCCCCGCCTTCCAAGACACCGTCAACTTGTCCGCCGATGGCATATCATAATCGGTTCCAGCCTTGGCACCCTTTCCATCGCTGACTTCAACATTTACGCTAAGCGGCCCTGAGGTATCGCCTTCTCGAATTATTCTAACTTTGGCATTACTGCCCTCGTCTGCATCAAATTCACTCGACGCAAACTGAGCACTGCCTGGATCCGTGTCATCAATAATCGTGACGGTGGCATTGCCGATGGATTTACCCTCGCTTACCAGCGACAGGCTAATCGTCTCGTCAGGTTCCACTTCATCATCGGGTTGAATCGGGATTTCAATCGTGCGAGACGTTTCATCCCCTTCGGCCCAATTCAATTTCAATTGATCTGCAGCCGGTAAATCATAATCTTTCCCAACTTTAGCTCCGGTGCCATCCGTTATTTCAATATTCGCTGCAAGTGAGCCCGCGGTATTTCCAGAGCGGTTTACCGTCACCGTGGCCAGGCCGCCTTCTTTCGCCGGGTAGTTTGTAGCGGAAAATTGTGCGCTACCGGGCAATACTGACGTCGTATCATTGATACTGACCTTCGAGGTGCTAAGCCGTTTACCGCTTGCATCCTGCAACTCTAGCTGAATTATTTCTTCCTCATTGCTTTCTTCATCAGCCGTTATCGGGATGCTGATTTTTCTTGAGCCTTTATCGTTTGCCGCCCAGCTCAGGTTGAGCTGTTCGGCCGCGGGTGCATCGTAATCCGTTCCGCTAACCGCGTTGCCGCCGAGTTTGACGGAAGCGGTTAAGGCGTTGCTCGCATCACCCCTGCGATTGACGGTGATCTCTGCGGTTTTTCCCTCATCCGTGGGATAGTCAGCCAACGAAAACTCGGCGCTGCCGGCTTCGGGCGATGGGGTCGTGTCCGTGATACTCACTTTTGAGCTGCTTATCACGCCACCCTTTGCGTCCAACAACTCGAGCGTTATGACCTCTTGCTCATTGAGCTCATTGTCGGCCGTTATCGGGATGCTGATTTTTCTTGAGCCTTTATCGTTTGCCGCCCAGCTCAGGTTGAGCTGCTCGGCCGCGGGTGCATCGTAATCCGTTCCGCTAACCGCGTTGCCGCCGAGTTTGACGGAGGTGGTTAAGGCGTTGCTCGTATCACCCGTGCGATTGATTGTGATCTCCGCGGCTTTTCCCTCATCGGTGAGGTAGTCAGCCAACGAAAATCCGGCGCTGCCGGCTTCGGGCGATGGGGTCGTGTCCGTGATGCTCACTTTTGAGCTGCTTATCACGCCACCCTTTGCATCCAACAACTCGAGCGTTATGACCTCTTGCTCATTGGGTTCGTTGTCGGCCGTTATCGGGATGCTGATTTTTCTTGAGCCTTTATCGTTTGCCGCCCAGCTCAGGTTGAGCTGTTCGGCCGCGGGTGCATCGTAATCCGTTCCGCTAACCGCGTTGCCGCCGAGTTTGACGGAAGCGGTTAAGGCGTTGCTCGCATCACCCCTGCGATTGACGGTGATCTCTGCGGTTTTTCCCTCATCCGTGGGATAGTCAGCCAACGAAAACTCGGCGCTGCCGGCTTCGGGCGATGGGGTCGTGTCCGTGATACTCACTTTTGAGCTGCTTATCACGCCACCCTTTGCGTCCAACAACTCGAGCGTTATGACCTCTTGCTCATTGAGCTCATTGTCGGCCGTTATCGGAATGCTGATTTTTCTTGGGCCTTTATCATTCGCCGCCCAACTCAGGTTGAGCTGCTCGGCTGCAGGTGCATCATAATCCGTTCCGCTAACCGCGTTGCCGCCGAGCTTGACGGAGGCGGTTAAGGCGTTGCTCGTATCACCCGTGCGATTGACGGTGATCTCTGCGGTTTTTCCCTCATCGGTGGGGTAGTCAGCCAACGAAAATTCGGCGCTGCCAACAGGGGCCGGAGTAGAATCTGTAATGGTGATGGTTGCGTTCTCTCCCGGGAGATCTCCACCACCCAGCCTGACGGTAAAGGTCTCGGGCTCTTCGGCACCATCATTGCTTAAAATCGAAATTGAGATTGTTTTGGGTGCGTCTTCCTTGTCTGCCCAGGTCAAGGTAGTCCCATTTTCTGCAGGGACAGTGTAATCAGAACCTGCTTTAGCCGCGAAACTATCGGCACCATCGGCAACATTAAACGTTGCAGAAAGCACCCCACTCGACCCACCAACACGGTTCACCGTAATGTCGACTTTGCCATCAGCCTCGTTCACGGCGTAATTGTCGGTAGAAAATTGAAGTGCGCCAGGAGCGGCCTTAGGGACATCAACAATATTTACTCCAGCGGAGGAGCTTTCGTTGTTATTAGGGTCATTAACGATAACCTTGAAGCCCTCGCTTGTAGCCTCCGTACCGGTGTCATTTTGATGAATATTAATGCTTACCGTTTTGGCATCTTCACCCTCGGCGAAGACAACGGTATGGTTGGTCAGTGCGTCATAATCCTCACCTGCTGTAGCTGATCCACCGTTAGAAGTGTTGACGGTTGCTGTAAGCTCACCATCCGTGCCGCCTTCTCGACGAAGCGTTAGCGTGACAGGGCCCTTGTCTTCATCGACGGTATAGCTTGTTGGATTAAAGACGACTTTTCCGCTGACGGGCTTGGGCTGGGGTGCTGGATCCGCAACGATGGTCGTAATGGACTTACTGTCACCGAAACACGAATTGCTACCGCTGCAGCCAACAATAAACTCAAGAGGAAGGGTTACCGCCTTACTTTCAGTGCGACTAAATGTATAGGTAGCATCCTTTTCTAATTCCCCGCAAAAGAAGGTAGGTCCATTCGAACCCCCGTCTAACCCACAACCTCCACTTTCTGACGTGAACTCCTCAGAAATATTTTCACTACCTGACTTAATGACTACGTCTGAGAAGATTGCTGAGGTCTCAGAATTGCTCACCCTCACTGTATAAGTGATTTTTCGCCCAATAGGAACGTTATTTTGCGGAGATTGCTCTAACGACATTCCACTTATATTGGCCCAAAGGCCCTGACTCCAAAAGACAGAAATAACAAGTGCAAGCACCAACAGAATATCGGCCCTTCCAAGAATTTTATGGAGGATTCGTTTCATAATCGGTCTCCTGAACTGATTTATGATTTTTATTAAATTATTGACCACCTGCAATCACAGGCAGTCGGTTTATTATTGAACACAGATCAAGATAGAGAGTCGCTGCTTACAAGCACCGCACTCCAACCTACTTTACGCCAACCTTCTACACAAATTCAAACGATACCTCGTTAGCAGTCATCCAGAGTATAGTCGTTATCGAGGAATTTGCGCGATTGCCAATCATTCCTCTTAAATTACTATCAGCTATGTAATTAAATGCTTATAGAGTCGCCATCATGCACTTTCATTAGCCAATCATTCCTAAGGAAGCCCTGAATAAGTCCGCTTAATTCTAATCGGACTTATTCAGAGCTTCCTTAATCACTGCTGCCAGTTTAATGAACACACAAAAACAGTCTATAATGAAGACTCGGGGGACGATTAATATAATAAACTTATGGATTATAAAAGCAGATTATTTGTGCGGATAGCCTTCGCCTTTCCTTGCGGTAACGCCACGCCCACTGCGCGCAGCTGTGCCGATAATTATCCGTCCGTCGCTTCGGTGATGATGTTGTATTCCCTTCTAGTACAACACGCCAACCAACCGCAATTGCGTGCCTAAATCCACTGTTTTTATCGTCGATGAAGACCCCGCTGTTCGGGCTTCTGCACAGATTTTAGTGGAATCTGCAGGCTTACAGGTTGAAACATTTGATTCGGCTAAGCAATTTTTAAAAGACTATTCAATAGACCAGATAGGCTGCTTATTACTCGATACCAGCATGTCTGGCTTAAGTACATTAGAGTTAGCGAGAGAGTTAAGCGAGCACAAATTTTCACTCCCCATTATCATCATTATTTCCAGCCAAAATGAGATTCCTGCGAACCTGCGCAGCAAACTATCCACAACGATAGATTTCGTCGATAAACCCTTTAAAGATATCGATTTTCTAGGTAGCGTAAAAGCGGCCCTTGCGCTCGACAGCGAGAATCAGAAAAAACGGCTGCAGTATAATCCAGACCAAGAACCCGTCATCAATACAACCGCCAAGTTGCGTACCCCTCAACTGGCTAAAGTTTATCATTGGAAACGTCTTTATCACGAACTGGACGCGACGAAAAACTCTGGCATGGTATGGGTTTCGGGTGCCGCAGGAAGCGGTAAAACGACTTTGGTGACCAGCTATCTCTCCGCACGACATATTATGTGCCTCTGGTATCGCATCGATAAAGAAGACAACGATCCCGCCAGCTTTTTCTATTACCTCGCGATAGCTGCAAAGAAAGCAACGCCCCTCCAACACACCTCGCTGCCGGTCCTAACACCTGAATACCAAATGGGAACCAAGACCTTTGCACGGCGTTTCTTTAGTCAATTGTATCGTCGCTTGCAAGCGCCCTGTGCGTTGGTGTTCGACAATTACGAACGGATTTCCGCTGATTCAATCCTGCATACCGTGTTGCTCGAAGCCCAGCAAGCGCTACCCGAAGGCATCACCATTATCGTCACTAGCCGCAAGCCACCTCCTCAAGCATTGGCCAGAATACGCGCTAGCCAGCACTTTTTATGGATTGATGGAGACGCCCTTCGCCTGACCCAGGAGGAAGCCAACAGCATTGCTCAAATACATAGCAAGCAAATATTGGGGAAAACACAACTGGACAGTATTCATTCTGTCAGTCGAGGCTGGATGGCAGGGCTTATTCTGATGGCCAATGCCAAAAAACTGCCCGAATTTAAACCCCAGAGCGGCGCATCGACGCAGGCTTTGTTCGACTATTTTGCAGAAGAGGTTTGGCAGCATGTCAATCCTGCAACGCGGCTAATCCTGCAACAATTATCCTTACTGCCTTTTATCAGCGAATCATGTGCCGTCCAGCTAACGGGGGTTTCAGATGCTGGAAAGGTATTAGCCAATCTTGCGGACGGTTACTTTTTTACCTATCGGCACGAAGAAGAAAAAGGTACTTACCGCCTCCACCCACTCTTTAGGGAGTACTTATTAGAGCAGGCCCAACGAAATTTCGACGCGGACGTTCTCACCAGCCTAAAACAAAAAGCGGCAAGATTACTCGAGCATGAAGAATATTTTGAGGCCGCTTATGACTTGTTCCTTGCATCTGGAGAGTTCACTGAAGCTGCGCGCCTAGCGTGTTTACAAGCGCCCATATTACTCCACCAGGGACGCTCTAAAACACTGCTCACCTGGCTCGCAAAATTACCACAGGACTTATTTGAACAACGCCCTTGGCTGCTTTACTGGTTGGGTGCTGGAAAAATCCTGCAAGAACCCTCTGGCTCGCGCGCACCGCTAGAACAGAGCTACAGCCTGTTCAAAAAACAGGGTGATTTGATCGGGGCCACGCTATCCTGCTGCCTAATCATCGATACCTTTCAAATTCTCTGGGACGATTTCCATAAAATGGATCCATGGATCGAACGCCTGGAGTACTTGCTTGAACATCTGCCTAAAAAAAACCCCTCCAATGTTGAGGCGCAGATTACCAGCGCCATGCTCGCAGGCTACGTCTACCGCCGTAGAGGTCACCCAAATTTAAAATTATGGGAAGCCCGAGCGGAAGCCATGATCCACAAAGCCTCTGATCCGTTCCTGCGCATTATGCTGGCGCAAAATTTATTTTCTCCCACCATCTGGGCAAATAGTTTAGCCAAAGCAAACTTACTCCTTGAGAGAATCCGCCCCGCCCTAACGGGTAATACCGCAAGTTCTTTATGCACTATTTGGCTATACGCAAGCGAAGTCTGTTATCACTGGAACAACGCAGAAACCGATAAAGCAGTGGAAGCCGCTAACCATGCCTTGAAACTCGCGAACAAGACGGGCATTCATATCCTAGATACGTTGATCCACTATCATGCCGGCATCGCCAACCTAGCCGCAGGTCGAACAGAAGCGGCCCGCAAAAACCTCGCCGATCTCAAGCCGTTAGTAACGCCAGGCCAACTCGTCAATGAAGTTTCCTACCTGCAAATTAGCGGCGTGATTTCATGGCATGAAGGTGATTTAAGCAGCGCATATGAGTCCACAAAACAAGCCGTAAAACTTGCGCATCAAGCAGGCATTAGCTTTCTTTATGCTTTTCAGTTAACGACCTTAGCCGTCATCTTATTTGAGCAGGGAGATACAGACAAAGCCAACCGCGCACTCAAACAGGCCGAAAAAATTGCCCACACCGATAAACTTCCAACCGCACTCTTCTATACAGGATTGCTAAGTGCTTATTTTAATCTGCAACAAGGGCGTCACAGCAAGGCGTTGGCGTCACTAACCACTGCGCTTGATATTGGTAACTCAGCAGGCCGCCGAATCACTAGCGCTTGGTGGCGACCCGATATTATGAGCTCCTTGTGTGCCGCGGCGATCGAGGCAAACATCCACACCGACTATATCCACCAAATGATCCGCCAACGCAAACTAACACCCAACACTGAAGGCGCTGCGCTTGAGCAATGGCCTTGGCCGGTTCGCATTTATACGTTGGGAGGATTGCGTATTGAAGTTGATGGCGAGCCATTAGCCTTTGGCAACAAAACCCCTACGAAACCACTTGAGTTACTTAAAACCCTTATTGCCATGGGCGGACAAAACGTAAAAGCTAGCAGACTGGCCGATAGGTTATGGCCTGATACGGAAGGCGATGATGCACTCGGATCATTTAAAATCACATTACGCCGATTACGCAAACTGTTGCAGTCTGAAAATATTTTACCCTTGCATGAGGGAGGTTTAAGTTTGAATCGAAACTATTGCTGGATCGATGCCCAAGCCATGTTACAACATTCCAACAGGCGGCCTAACACGGACGCCCCACCCCATAGTTCAAGCAACATTATCCGTCTTTATAAAGGCCCATTCCTCGGCGACGAAGATAATATATCCGCCCTACAATTCCGCGAACAACTGCGTAATATATTCTTGCAAGCCGTGAGCGAAACTGGAAAATACTTCGAATCTACCGAACAATGGCAAAAAGCCATCCACTGCTACGAAAACGGACTCAAAGTAGAAAACTTAACGGAAGCCTTTTACCAACGGCTCATCGTATGCTACCAACAGACTGACTTGCCTGCTGAAGCACTGCGGGTTTATAACCGATGCGAACATCTTCTTGAAGAGGAATTTGGTATCCCACCCTCAAGCAAAACAAAGGCGCTCTCTCAGCAAATCAAAACCAAGCAGTAAGCTCTCCTGGCCAATATAGACCCATGACGCTTAGGTTTTAAGCGTCATGACACACCCTCTTCGTCCCGTAGCGGCATTGCAACTCCTTGCAATTGCAAGATGTTACAACGCCGCTATTCGCTAAAAGATGCGTGCTACAAATGGGGTATTCTTGATCACGGGAAGACATCAGGCTTACCTGTATCTCATCTGTCCCCCTGACTAAGCGATACTATCGCTCATGGGTTAAGGAACGTGCATAAAATAGAGTTGTATTTATGGCCATGTACATTCCTAAAATACGCTGCTAATAGTTAAAAGAGGTTTCTATGAACACGACTGGAATACAAAGTTCGCTGGTTCGAATTTATGGATACGACGACAGCAATCAACATCCGTGGGGCATTGTAAAAGTGATAGGAAAACCAGAAAACTATCACTTCCACAACCGCAGTGAGCTACTTCAGTTGCTACTGACTGACGCCTCTACTCCAAATGGAGAGAGTGGACCCGAAACATGAGCACACCACGGCTCCTGCTCAACATCGCATTAACCACCGTTCGTTGGCCTATACTCATAACTAATCGACGATAAGAAACTATTAAATACACGTGTGCAAGACGCTGCATGGCGAGCAATAACGAGGATTAAGCCAACAATGAATCAACTGCAACCTACTTTATGTCTTTCACTGGCCGTTTTTTTTACCGCCTGCAGCAGTAACGATCCCGCCGAGGGAAACACCGGTGTGGCTGACGATTCAGGCGCCACCTCTAAACTGGACGGAAACGTAGCCTTTAGCTGCTCTAATTCACAGTCATTCAGTACTCCACCCAACCCCAACATTGCGGCCACTTCATCGACAGCCACCAACGAGTCTGGATCGGAAGGTGATGTTCTCTTTGATTGTAAAACGCATCGATTCAGCCTGACACCCGGCATCAGCGCGCTAAATATTATCGATTTACAAAAAAGACTTGATGTAGATTTTTCATGTCCTGACGGTAAAGAAGCGAAAGGGAATGTAACGTTTAACTACAAAACAGGGGAAGTCACCCAAACAGGCTCATTAAATGGGCAATCTATTTCCTGTACAACAACGTTTATATCACCTTTAGAGGCCGTCATTTCAGATGCCCCTTCAATCCGATACCTGCTAGTCACCTGGGGTGGCGATGATGATGACAATCCTCAAGTAATAAACGCTACCTGCCTGGATGGAGAAAACAGTCTATCCGGTAATCTTGAACAATTTAACTGCTCAGGCACCATTAGTCATCATTACACCATGACCGATCACAACGGAAAAACACATAAACTTTCCACCAAAGACACCTACACTATTCAATCATATAATGAAATAAAACAATAACGAAGATGCGTTAGAATGAAGAAGCATTCAATCATAGACTCATCAAGAACAGTGTTTTAGGGACACCAGCCTACACCTCAAAACCTATGCGTGGCCGCTATAGTCTGCGATGATGCAGTAGAGAAATAAAATTTGAACATACCCATTCATGGTACCTTTAAAGTGTGAGAGGTATATAATGGCCGAAGGCCCAGAAAATAAAAATACAGCCAGTAGCTCAGGAGCTACTATAAGGTGGCTTAGATGGAACAGCAAGCGAGCAGTCTTACCAAACTGCAAACACCTCAGTTAGCAAGTGTTTATCCGCGCGAGCGCTTGTTTAAAGAGTTAGATTTAGCCAGAACGTCACGGCTGGTCTGGTTATCGGGTACAGCGGGGTGTGGGAAAACAACCTTAGCAAGCAGCTACCTTTCAATGCGAAATACCCGATGTTTATGGTACCGCATTGATGAAGACGATAACGACCCCGCGAGTTTTTTCTACTACATGTCGCTGGCGGCAAAAAAAGCGTCCCCACGCCGACGAAAATCACTGCCTTCCCTCACCTCTGAATACCAAATGGGCATTGAAACATTTACGCGGCGCTTCTTTGAGCAGTTGTTTAGTTGGCTAAAACCTCCCTGCGTCATTGTATTTGATAACTACGAACGAATATCCACAGATTCCAGTTTGCACGCGGTGGTTTCAGAAGCACTGCAAACACTGCCTGAGGAAGTATCACTCTTCGTTACCAGCCGACAACCTCCGCCTGCGGCTTTCGCCAGACTTCAAGCCAGCCAGAATTTCTCCTGGATTGACGATACTGCGCTACGGCTGACAGAAGAAGAAGCCTACTCGATCGCACAAATACACAGCAAACAAACATTAGGAAAGGAGCAGCTGTGCAATATCCATTTAATGAGCAGAGGCTGGATGGCAGGACTCATTCTAATGGCAAACTCCAAAAAATTACCTGAAAAACGGCCTGAGGCGGGAGCATCAATACAAGTTTTATTTGATTATTTTGCGGAAGAAGTCTTTAAACGTATCGAACCCAAAACACAAAAATTACTGCAACAACTTGCTGTTATGCCGACGATCAGTGAGGCATCTGCAATCCAGTTAACCGAAAACGAAAATGCCGGTAATATCCTCGCTAAATTGGCCGATGGATACTTTTTTACCTACCGGCATCAGCAAGAAAAAAACACCTACCAGTTTCATCCACTCTTTCGGGAGTTCCTGCTGGAGCATTCTAAGCGGAATTACTCGCAAGAAGAATTTTCCCAATTAAATCAAAAAGCCGCCACTTTACTAGAATTAGAACAGCGTTTGGAGGCTGCTTTTGATCTTTATATATTATCACAGCAATACGCTGAAGCCGCTCGATTGGTTGGTCAGCAAGCACCCATACTACTTCACCAGGGGCGCTCCAAAACGCTACTCTCCTGGCTCTCTCAACTACCCCAAGATTTTTTTGAAGAAACCCCCTGGCTTCTTTATTGGGAGGGCGAAGGAAAAACAATTCAGGATCCCCTCATTGCTCGTGCGCCCCTGGAGCGCGCCTATGAACTATTTGTAGAGCAACATGACATCCTAGGAGCGACCTTATCCTGCTGCTTAATCATTGAGTCGTTTAAGGTATTGTGGGATGACTTTCATTTAATGGATCCATGGATTGATCGTTTGGAAAGCCATATTGAACAGCTCCCTAAGGAGATCCCAGCCGAAACCGATGTGCGCATTTTGAGTGCCTTATTAACAGCTTATCTGTTTCGGCGCCCTAGCCACCCAAAACTGCACAAGTGGCAAACTAAAGCCGAATCGCTCATCCACAGCACACCAGACCCTAACCTTCGCACGATGCTCGCTGAAAGTTGCTTTTTTATACGACTGTGGAAAGATGGCTTAACCAAGGTATCAATGCTGCTCGATAATGTACGACCTTTTATGGACAGTAGCGCCTCCGTCTCCACCTGCAAAATATGGATGGGCGTTGTCGACTCCTGCTACCACTGGAATTGCGCTGAAGTGGATAAGAGCATTAAATCAGCACATAGCGCATTACAATTAGCCGACAATACTGGCATCCAGACGATGGTTTTGCATCTTCACTTTCACTCCTGTATTGCCAACATAACCACTGAGCGATTGGCGGCCGCCCATAAAAACCTAGAAGATCTCAAATCCGTTATCATCCCCGGACAATTAATGAATGAAGTTTTATATCATCAAGCAGCCGGGGTACTTGCCTGGCATGAGAATGACTTAAACACTGCCTATGAGCGGATTGCGCGAGCGACCGAGCTCTCGGAGCACGCCGGTATAAACTTTTCATACGCTTTTCACTTGGCGGGTTTGGCTGTTATATCATTTGAACAGGGTAATATCGAAGAAGCCAAGCGCATAATTCAACGTGCCGATAACACTGCCCGCGCAGAAAACATTAGCTATTCTTTGTTCGACATCGAGCTATTTAAGGCCTACTTCGCACTCCAACAAGGACATCGCGAAAGCGCATTAAGGTTACTTGATAGCGGCCTGGCGCTGGGCAGTAAAGACAATAGAATTGCCAGTGTTTGGTGGCGATCTCATATTATGAGTGCGCTGTGCACACTCGCACTGGAAGCCGGGATTCATACCGGCTATGTGCGCCTAATCATCGGCAAACGTAACCTAATCCCCAACCAAAACGATGCTGCACTTGAGCAATGGCCCTGGCCTGTTCGAATTCATATGCTAGATGGATTGCGTATTGAGATCGACGACAAACCTCTGTCTTTCGGCAACAAACCACCGGCCAAACCTCTTGAACTACTCAAAACCCTCATTGCCATGGGCAGTCAAAATATTAAGGCCAACAGGCTAGCCGATAGGCTTTGGCCGGATGCAGAAGGCGATGATGCACTTGAATCCTTTAAAATCACGCTACGCCGTTTGCGTAAACTACTCCAGCATGACGACATTCTTCCCTTGCATGAAGGGAGTCTAAGCCTGAATTATGACTATTGCTGGACAGATGTTCATGCCCTATTAGAACTCTTCAACAAATTTTCTAGCCTTGACAAAGGTCATTCAAAAACACGTACGTCTAAAGAAATTATCCGCCTTTACTCAGGTTCATTTCTGAGAGAAGACGATATCCTCTCTGCATACCAATTGCGTGAACAATTACGCAGTATTTTTATGCAAGCGGTTAACCACCTAGGACGACATTATGAAGCAGCCTCACAGTGGCAGCAGGCTATAGACTGCTACGAAAAAGGACTCGAGACTGAAGAACTGACTGAAGCTTTCTACCAGCAATTAATAGTCTGCTACCTGCAACTTGAGCTACCCGCTGAGGCTTTACAAGTATACAACCGTTGCGAGCGTGTATTTAAGCGAGAGCTTGGCATCGAACCATCTGCCAAAACTAAAATGCTCTTGCATGATTATAGAGATACGGATAAAGCGTTTTAGCCCGGACTAAAATATGGGCACCTCTATTAATTCTGGGTTGAGCAGATTGAGATTCAGGATTTTCAAGAGCAAGACGCTAAGTACTTGTAATGGGTGTAGCCGCAATATAATGTATAAATAACTTCAACAAAAACAGCTTGTTTGCTAATATTTCTTGAAATCAGGTTAACAAAGTGATCGCAAATGACTGTTGAAATCATATCCATCCGTAAAAATACCTTGGTCGTAGAACTCACCATTCCACTGGAAACGGCCATGCTTGATGGGGAACAAGCCATCGAAAAAGCACTTAA
>JAVCKZ010058987.1:0-15853 GCA_034780755.1 Lepetodrilus elevatus
GTAGTAGTAGTAGTAGTAGTAGTAGTAGTAGTAGTAGTAGTAGTAGTAGTAGTAGTAGTAGTAGTAGTAATAGTATAGTACATTATACCTCGTTACACTTCCACCATTTCCTGTGGAGCTCCACTATGTCGACTTTCTCTCAGATGCGCTAAGCTAGTGATTTTGTTAATAGGTCTTGTCCAAATCTCTGTTAAGCTTTCGGTCGATTTCTAAGGAGGCATATGTTTCGCCCACCGTGATTATTGCGCCTTAGTAATGATAAGGTTGCCGTCTTTGAATAATACTGCCATAATGAATTTATTGCAATTTTCTTTATTCATATACTATCACGTAGCCCCCTGAGACCTGTTCGTCGAGAAATGACCTTATTGTATTGGACAAGAACCTGTCGACCTTCACGTAGTCGTACTTCTTACCGTGTAGAACCGTCACACCCTATGCTTACTATGGCCTACTTCGGGCGGTTACGCTAGTTTAGCCCGGAAGTGTCACTGCGCATGTTTAGTTGTTGCTAGACAAGCTTTCGTGCTTCGTGCGCACGTTTGTGATGTCACTCTAGCCTTGCTTTCGCGACTTCGCACGAACTGTAGCATTGCTCTAGCTCCTCTAGAAACCGCCCGAAGTAGGCCTATACAGCATGCTGTGTCTTTTACTTGGAATTCTATTGAAATGTAACAGTGTTGAAGGAAGGAACACTGAGACAAACAACCAACTTGATAACAAAGTTATGTTGTATTGTTGATTACCTTTGTTGAATGTAAGTTTCACAGGCACAGTGGTCAACAGTTAGACATATTATGATTGGATATTATTAATCTATCAAGAGATAAAATTGTGCATAAGTTATATATTCACAATCCTATTGCATACACAAGTCTGGCATGCATAGGCTAGAATACTAATGTTATATTGAGTCACGAGGTTGAGGTAAATGAGCCGATACAACAATAATATAATAGAAAAGAAATATCGTCGGTGCTTAACCCTTTTCCGTATATCCGTGGGGCTTAACCCTTTCCGTACATATATATTGTTTAGTCGTGGCTCGGTGAGTTATTAAGACTTGCATTGACATAATCGCATATAAATATATATATAACAGTCGCTTCCTGTCTGACAACCCGTCCTTTAAGGCCATTTAGACGCTTGGTGGAATCAAGATGGCGGCCGTATTAGGAAGGGTGATAGATGTAGCTATTCTGGCATTTTAATCCTATCTCCAAACGGTAATTAATAATGGATCGTTCAGTTTATAGGGTATTAGCGGAAATGAGTACGGACTGGTATGCTATTTACGAGGGCACTAACGGTACTACTGCGTTCTTCTTGCAACTTCCGGTTTGCCAGATATCTTCTAACCTTTCGTAAAACAATGCCAATGAAAGCAGGGAGGTGGAAAAAAATAAACTGATCTGTTATGAACTAAAATGATTGTGTATTATGACAATATGTGAATTGTGTATATGACAATATGTGAAATACAAAGGAGATGGATTTAATTTTTTCTCTCAGATTGCTTTGTCCGTGACCTTCTATCACACTGGGATTTGTATCTGGTGTCCGAAATAATCCGGAGATGATGGACGTAATAATATCGATTGCTTGTGAACACACGTAGCCCTGACAAGTCACGTGCAGAGCCTACATTCACTAAATCCCAAATAGCGGAGAGTAGGACCACATTGGCGCGGAATGGAACACCGCATGCCTCTCAGCAACAACCTGCTGACATCTCGGCAAGCCACGCGTGATTAGCAATACCCCGTCTTTATTACTTGGCACGCATTTGCAAATTATAGTTCTTTACGACGCTAAATCGTCTGGGTATTTATGTGATTACTATTTTGCATAGTTAGACGCGGATTGTTCTTCTAGATACGGGATTATTTCCTGCCACAATCTGCAAGCATAACTTGGAGTCGGTTATTATTATTATAATAATAATAATAATTATTATTATTATTATTATTATTCATCGTGCCCTTTGCAATACAGAATCATATGATAATAAGATATACATATGTAGTACATGAAGGGCGTGTATTTATTATTATTATTATTATCATTATTATTATTTGTAGTAGTATTATTATTATACATTTATATAGCGCAAATATCCAGAATAACTGCTAAAATGCGCTTATTACCCCGGTCAACGGACCTGTGCACTCTAATTCCTTCTCAACTCCCTGGGGAGTATACAATTTAGATATGTTATGTAAATTAAAATGAATACGTCCAGTTTTGACACTATTTAACCCCTGGTTTTAACTGAAACAATTGGTAAATAAAAATGTCACTTTGTCTACAATCCCCAATATGTATCCAAAATTGATACCCCTAAATAATGTTAAAGCTGCACGTATGTAAGTGTTCGCATTGGATGAGAATACATCAATTTACATCCTCCTGCCAGTCCTGGCATACCTTTTCTTTTTCGTGTCGTAGTATAATTATTATTATTATTATTATTATTATTATTATTATTATTATTATACATTTATTATTATTATTATTAGTAGTAGTAGTAGTAGTAGTAGTAGTAGTAGTATACGTTTATATAGCGCACATATCCAGAATAACTGCTCAAATGCGCTTATTACCCCCGTCAACGGATCTGTGCACTCAAATTCCTTCTCAACTCCCTGGGGAGTATACAACCTGAGTTGCCATTCAAGGCGCATCAAAGTTATCATTCACATGTCCATCTCATCCGTCCGGGTATAAGCAACATGGATTACAATTCCAATGTAACAGATAATTATATCCTTACTGAAGCAGTTGATGTCTAACCAATTTTATAAGCGTAGTGTTGTGAAGATGTCAAATGTATGTAGTTTATGCATCCGTATGTACACACATGCATTTTAACATAGGCTTATACAGGAACGTGTGCACCTAATTAAATATAGAAATGTCTGTAAGAACGTGCGTAACATGAGACATCTAAATAATTGGAAGTTTCTAGAAAAGCAATCAATGCTGGAATCCTCACCCACCAGCAGAAATGAGTCTTTTTTTCTGAAATATTCAGTAACCTTACAGAAAATGTCGTTTAGCTCCAAGCAGAGACGTGAGAAGTAACTATTTCAAGATGTATCCCAGAAAATCTTCAAAGAACACAATCTGTTTGCTTTAATTGGGAATGAGTTTCAGTGTAAATGGTCGTCCGTTGTATATTATGTTAAGCAACTCTACTCCCAATGAAACCAGAGTAACGCTAGTATTTAGGTAGAATAATTTATAAGCCAATGGATGGATGGTAAAAGTGCGTGTATTTACACAACCGCATGATAATATGCATCCCTGAATCGCATCGTACACATTATAAATGGGCGAAAGGCCTTTTGCAGCTATATTTTTTTACATCTAACTCTAATTGTATACATTATTCTTAGTATCTACTTGTTTATGAAACTATCTTGAGTTGTATTAACTCCAGGGAGTCATTGACCTAGGTAACAGTGTAGCGCTGTGAGGACGATTCTGAACGTGAATTTGACTAATTATAAAATCTAGTGATAATTTAATTTTGGTATTTGTCTCCCGCACAATATGATTGTAATCCTCTTTTGGATCAAGCAATTGTATGTGTCATTTGTGATTAATATTCAGGCAAGAAAAATAACCTTGTATATATTGGTAGAATTGATTAACTGTGTATATCCTGAAATTCTATCTTGAAATGGTGCCAACTAATGAGTAAGCAATATTTGCGAAGCTGACGAACATTGCATGTGATAGCTATTGACAATTGGTAACAGCTGGTAGCTTATTGTTGTAAACATTGAATCTTAAACAGTTTATACGTTATTAACATCCATTTGACAATGAATCTCCTTGAATGTTTGCCAACTGAGTTTGTCCTTTCATCTCTTTGTCGACTACACTTGCTAAATACGTTGAAATGTTGATATTACTTTCATTGTTATTTAGTACTGCATGTATATATGCAGGTGCACAATGGGGGCATGGCGGATGGACGAACGCTGTATTGATGTGTATGACGCTATGTGCGGGCATAATTCAGGATTTCATGACCCATGTAATATTATTACATCTATACGTCACACGGAATATGTAACTTCACAAGCTTGTTAACAGTACTGTTCTTCATTGAAATGTTCCACATCCAATTCATGTAATGCTATTACATGTTTTTACCCGGTACTTACCTTTAATGCGCAGCAATTAAATGCGACAATACGGCGGGCGCATTTTTCGCATTACTGTTCTGCTCGCATGAATTTCATGATTTTCAGTATATTATTTTGACCAACATGTTGCGTATAATGTATATTTTATCGTGTTGTTGTTGTTCATCCTAACATAAATAGCATCATCACATAATTATTACGTTTTGATTCATTCTTACCCAAAACCTTAATTCAGATCGGAAAATATATGTTCGTGTGACAGTATGGACTTGAACCTTAATAGAAATTCATCTGTTCACCAATCAAAAAGAAATAGCATACTATTTTAATGGTTGTTAGTGTTTTACCGCTTGAAATGGAAGTTTATAGTGTATATATAATGTTTACGCATGCTTGAAATTTGAATAACTAACACTATAAACAAATAGCATTATCCATCTCAAAGTCATACATTTTACAGTGAAAGGTATGTTTTACAAGTGTAGAAATTGATATACTGGCCCCTGTTTCACGACGGCCTTCTAACTAGTTAGGAACTCCTAACCCGAGTTATCACCTCCTAAAGTGTTTCACGACCATGTCACAAGTCACTTCTTAAATCGTCATCTAACTTAGGAGGTGATATGCTGGGTCATAACTTTAGGAGCTCACAACTTTAGGAGGCCGTCGTGAAACGGGGGTGTATATTATAAAAACAAGTAATACAACTAGCCATAGCTATCTTTAGCAGGTGTGACATATGTTTACGGACAGATAGACATAACTATCGTTATATATAGATGTAACACATTATGCTTACAGCCAGACAGACAGAGCTGTCTTTACCAGGTATTACACATACATGTTCTATGTTTCCAGACAGCTATATGGTGCGGTCTTTAACAGAACAGGTGTCACATATGTATGTAGTACGTTTACATACAGTGACCTGTTCAGGCTACTTAAGATATCGATTCATTTCACGGCTTCATTACTTTCCGCAAACCGCACTCATTAAGGCTAATTGTATTAAGGCAAATACAGTCAGGTTTAACTCGTGGTTTGAACTCGGCTCATTGGCTCGTTCCTCGTTATTCGCGGTCCTGCGTTAATGTGTTACCAATGTTGACGCTGGACAACCATACTTAACGACCTCTCGGAGCCGGAGGTGATCGAGCACTTCCCAGCCTATAATGCCCACTAGACAGTGCCAAGTCAACTTTAATGACATAAACTAGCAAATTATCTTCGAATATTATGCACGAATAGTACTTACTTCATAGACTAGTATACAATGGCCTACTTCCGGCGGTTTCTAGAGGAGCTAGAGCAATGCTAGAGTTCGCGCGAAGTCGCGAAAGAAAGGCTAGAGTGACGTTATGAACATGCGCACGAAGCACGAAAGCTTGTCTAGCAACAACTAAACATGCGCAATGACACTTCCGGTCTAAACTAGCGTAACCGCCCGAAGTAGGCCAAAATACAAGAATATGAAAAACAGCAAATGCAAATGCAAAATATAGCATATTGAAAATTAAGTTGTTTTGTCTTGTGTCTGAATTCTATTACTAATGTACATTTCTGTCTAGAATGTGTATCAATAATCCTCAAAATAAATAAACACATATTCTCGCAGCACTTATTTTAAATGTTATCAAGTTGATAATAAATCAAGTGTACTCCGTTCGTGGCGTTATTTTGACGGCGAGACATTGACAACTGTCGACGTTATTGTGCCAGGTCGATATAATGTCGCGAATTCATTAATGGTGGTGACCAGTCTGGTTTGGCAATAACGTCGTAGTTTATATCGAATCCAGCTGAAAACAGTACCAGGGTATATACCGACATCGTCGTGAACGTTTTGCTACCAACTGCGTCATAGAAATGGACCGATTTGGTGGGGACAGCGTCATGGTGCGGGAAACCATATTGCATGCAGGAAATGCTTTGCAGTACGGTTTAACAGCCGGGTACGTTCACAACAGCCATATACAGGTTATTATCCCATGGTCATACAAATCGTCCAAAATCGACCCAATAGAACACTTACTGGACTATTTGAATCTACGCTTCCGCCAACGTCATATATTGACCGTAAGCTGCAGACGTTACAATTACTGGCACCGTCTTCTCGGATGAGTGAACACACAATTCTCATGCTCGAATTGTAAATCTTATTGGCACGTGCTGCCAAGAAAATATGGTAGACAAACTAGACATTGACATTTGGTGGCATTGACATTTGGTGGCATTGACATTTGGTGGCATTGACAATTAATTATATATTCAAAATCTGAAGGCATTAACACCTCCAATAATAATGTATGTTCGTATGCTCTCTTGTGATTATATTTGTTTGAGCAATTGTTAATTCGATCTCATGACATCGTCTGTGCGTTTCTTCATTTGAGGAGTATATAACGCCGCATCACATCGTATCAAGATATACTGTTTCACTTGATTGTCTAGTGTGTCTACAAGGTGTCGTCCAATTACCCTGCTTGTAGACCGATGTGTCTCAGCCAATACACCAGCTGGGCGCATTCCACATGTGGGGATACTGACTGCTGTAGGGGTTGGCGAGTATGATGACGTGGCAATTCATCCTTCTATATCAACCATCGAATGCTAAAATGTACATAAAGCAAGAATACATTGTTGCATTCCAACGCACACGATTTAAAGTGTTCACAGCTTCTCCGCGTACACATAGTTTATGAATCATTGGGGTGTCGTCATCTGCATGGAAGGAGGTTCTCTTTCTAGCAGATATCAGAGTCTAACATGTTTAATGCATGGCTTTTTGTTGAAATTAAACCTAATGGTATTTGCCTTGAATACCCTCAGTTTCTAAACTCAACCATTAACTGGATTGCCTTTCACTGTTCCTGGTGGATTGCCTGCCAGTGTTCCTGGTGGATTGCCTTTCACTGTTCCTGGTGGATTGCCTGCCAGTGTTCCTGGTGGATTGCCTGCCAGTGTTCCTGGTGGATTGCCTGCCAGTGTTCTTGGTGGATTGCCTTTCACTGGAGGTGCTGAAGGTGCCGCTACAGATTGCCTGGAGGAGTGTAGACTTGAACTTGAACTTGAACGTAATTATTTCCCCCAAAACCACCTATACGGTGGTACATGCGAATACATAGTACATGATACATAATAATTAAACACATGAACAAGACAGAGGGAGAGTGCATAGTATGTTAGGTTAATTCCACTGAACACTTTTGGATACAGTTCAATTCAGGTTTGAAAAACGCATGGTTCCAAACAGTATGCTAATATATATATTTACGTGTTACTTTATTCATAGTCTTGCTATTTTCGTATTTTAGCCATAAGAAAGCGCCACTAATACTGTTCCTGCTATTGTGTCAGTAATTTAATTGATATTAATACATTGTGACCATTCGGATTCCGCCGGGTGAGCATTGAAGCACGATATGTTAAGACCGGTCTGTGTCAGGGCGATAATGTCCAAACACATTGAACAGCCAGCTAACGTGGCGAGCTCGCTTACCTAGAGATCCTATTAGCTCCAGGAGAAAGAGTCTAGCAGGCTCACGACGTGGCCGTGTTGATATGGTCTATGATGATGCAGCGCGCCAACATATCATATGCTGAGTGATGTGATCGATTTAGGTATTTCCAGTCAGCCATAAAAGCTACGCCATATCACCTAGTGATCAAGATCTCCCCAAAGTGTCGCTGTAAATCCCAAATGGCGTATTTTCTAACTCTATTTGACGATAATGCCATCTCCCTGGAGAACCTTGCGTGACGTGTGTGTGTGTGTGTGAGGTATGCTATATTATGCTAAATGGAAGCGGGCAATTGTCTTTCTTAGAAAAGACACGTGTCTACAAAATAGAAATATTTCGCTGTTGATTGCCATCCCTTGCGGACTGAGGAGCATTAACCCTCTCCCTGCTGAATGCAACCAAAGATGCCCTTAAGAGTTGTAACCTGTACCTAATCCAGCAGGAAGAGGGTTAAAGACATACTATCACATATATTTATGGGGTTTTTTAATACTAGTTCTTAGCTACAAATGCAAAGTACATTCACTTGACATACAAACAAAATCATGTGTGTACTTCCAACAGGTTTTCCACCGTTGTGTGGTTGACAAATCTCCATTGCAACCCCTCTGATATACAGCCTGAATATGGCCGTATGTTTGTGTTTAATTTATTCATGCAAGGGGATATAACTCTAAATGTTTGCTTGCACATTCCTTCACAGAACAATTGATGCATCAAAGTCGAGATAATTAGCGCTAGGTTCCCTTTTTAACTATCGAGTGCTGGGGAATAAGTACATAAGTAAATAACAACTTTTGGATGAAAAAATATTGTTGTCTCTCATACGTAGGCAATTGGTCTTGAACACGTTCAGTGTTGGGATGGTTATGTTTGTGTTGTCTCTATTAGGTACGGTGCCTGTATACACGTAAATAAATAAATTGTCCATTTATAAAGCGCATGACTCCTGCTAATGCATGCTCGAAGCGCAAAGAGTTGCATTAATAGTTTAGTTAAGATAAGTTGTTGTGAACAGATGTGTCTTGAGATTGGTCTTGAAAGTGTTCATTGTAGGGCTAGTTATGTCTGTGTTGTCTCTAATACGTGTAGTGCCTGTATACACGTAGCCATACATCTAGTAAGGTTGTGTCTGTGTTCTCTCTAATACGTGTAGTGCCTGTATACACGTAGCCATACATCTAGTAAGGTTATATCTGTGTTCTCTCTAATACGAGCAGTGCCTGTATACACGTAGCCATACATCTAGTAAGGAAGTATGCACTGTGCGTAGTCATGGCACAGTCGCCGCCTTGGTTTCCATGACACCTCAGGTAGAAAGCAGAATCGAGGCACTTGATCAGCCAGCGTCATAGTTGGCAGCAGAAATAACACTGACGTTGTTTTGCGGGCCTCTGTTAGGGCACTTCCAGTTGTTGCTTGTGGCACAGCAAAAAAAAGGAAATATTAGGTATCATTTTCCAGGATCTTAACAAAATCCTATCAGGACACTTTGACTTTCACCTCGTGTGTCCTGCTTATCTTTGAGTATCCTCATTATGTGCAACGGTCCGGACAGCTAACAGGACACCTAACTCGTCTTACTCTGTGAGTCTCACCAAGGCATGGAGGTATTAATATCTATTACCGGTATAATATTCATGATCAGTTAGTCGCTGACTTCAGATGTGACTCTGCTCAATTTGACTTTAACCCGTGTTTACAGTGCACTTATTGCTTGGGATACAAGGTCCCAATCATGCATTGATTATGCTGCCCTTTCAAAACTCTTCTTGTTTACAAGCGAATTCTGTTGATATAATTCTACCCACTTATTTTCAGAATGAATATTTGATTTTATCGAATTATAAATCTTACAATAGGTGAGGACCATTGAATACGGACGTCAGAGGACGAAGGACGTCGATTCAGAAATAAATGGCTGTTGAACGTGATCTGGTAACTAGTCTTTGTGTATGAAGAGATTTGCCACTGAAACCAACTGTAATATTGAACGATACTCTATTAGCATACATTATTTTAAAATAGAATCCCATTACTATCTCGCTGATATGGATTGATACAATATTTGGAACGTCCGTGGGTGGAATGGACGCGGTGTGTGCCATAATGGTTAGTATTATCAAAATTTCAAATTACAAATAGATATTAGTAATTGTGTTTTTGTGTGTTTTTGTCTGTAATATACGTATACTGTGTTCAACCAGGGTTGCGTTCAATCAGCACAGGGCTGAGTAAGGCGCTTAGCTAAACTGGTTCCCTGTCCCCTGTACGGTTCATATGACTCTTCAGACAGTGGCTAGTTTGGTAAGCCACTTGCAAGTGCTTGTGTCTTTGAACGCACCACATGTGTCGTAATTTACTCGTTGTCTATATACCTAACGTAATATTGGTAACCTGACCACTAGGTACATACGGAAAATACATGTATGTCCTTCAATGGTTGTCTCCCATTTGTTGCACATGTCATGTGTTACACATCTACATTGTCCCAGTTGTTACACAGTCAGTTTAGGGATTAAGTAACCACACCCCTATAACCTATATTCCTAAAATAATAAACGTGTAGGTATATAATTATATTGTTGGTATTCCTTTGTTAATTTCCAGAGCATGTCCGTTAACAGAAATTATGTTTCTTTGTTATTAAATCTGAATTAATATTAATATGTATTATTGTATTACAATGCTAAGTAGGAATTAGACACATTCTTCTAATTAAATAATGCTTTTTCAAGTGAAGGCACACTTTTCTTCAGGAAATTTTATATGCATCGCAAATGATGATTAATCCTAAAATAACAGATCGATATGTTATTGAATGAGCTTAAAATGCTGAGTCTATCGACGTCTAATGGATGTTATCGTATAGTTGCACTTCATGTTGAATATATACATCAGTTTCAAACCTATCTGCCACATATTATTCATTACAAAACAGAAATACGTCTCCTACAGTCGTGTCCCACAGTCGTGTTCCTTCTAGCACTGGGGAATTGTCCAAGACGTGTTTCTTCTTGAAAGAATAAAACCCTAACTTTGATCGAGTAGTTTGACAAATCAGATCCATCACTGTAACATTTGTGTGTTTACATATACGTCAGTATTGGGACGTGGTGTTCAGTCAATGCTCTTCTCTTTACGATCATGTTATGTGAAGGTTATGTACTGTCTAGTATATATATATGTTCTGTTCTGTCTGCTATCTGTTCTGTTATTTGTGGCTCCGATGTCATGCTAAGCAGCCATCTGACCTTCTATGTCCTTAATGTCCAATGTCTCTGGTAGCTGTATGTCTTACGTTTATGTCTCTCAGTGGTAAATGCAGTCCTTCTAATGCAGTCCTTCTAACGTATTCGGTCTACGTCTAAGTGGACCTCGTTTGCTACTCTTACGCGCATGGCAATAGTTGGTGGTCGTTGTGTTGATGACAGCACTCCAAGAGTGTCGCGTGTGTATCAGCCGTTCCGTGAAGTGCGCAAACAAGCGGTGTTCGAGCTCAGTGCCAGACTATTAAGTCGTAACATCATAGGGCTAATGGACTGAGACTAGTTGCAACACCTTCGTTAATAATGATGAAATGACTGTCAAATCGCAGGATATCGGGGTTTCTATAATAGTGCCCGCATTAACCCGCATCTGAACCTCTAGGGTAGGAATAGTATTACCAGGAGGAGGTGTTACGATCAATACCCATCTAAATATACTGAAATTCAATGCGAAAATGGTATCATACATATATGCGAATTAATAATATGCACGAAGAAGTTTGGCGTGTCCAAGTGACAGTGTGGGTGTGCGTGCGTGCGTGCGTGCGTGCGTGCGTGCGTGCGTGCGTGCGTGCGTGCGTTCGTGCGTGCGTGCGTGCGTGCGTGCGTTCGTGCGTGCGTGCGTGCGTGCGTGCGTTCTTTGATGCGAACATTTGGGATTACAAACAAGTAGTTTGTAGTTTGAATCGGGCCTGGGACCTCGTCATCTTACCCATGGCTCAAAGTAGTTTCTAAGACTACTAAGAAGATGCGGGATTATCTGTAGACGTTTGTGAACTACGTTGCAGTACGTTGTAATTGTGACATGCAAGTGGTTGCTATGAACAATTATCTGGTGTTTTTTCCTGTTTATACCGTGAGCAAGTTACTATGCTCTGCGTCCCTGAAACTGCAATGTGGTGTAGTGTCAGAGGTTCTGTAGCCGTGTGTTGGTAGATCTGGCATGAACATGTTATTTTCTACACTTAGTGATGTTGCTAGCGAGTTATACTTCATGATATTCACGTTAATGATAACAATAAAGTAGTTCATATTTCGTATTAATGTCAAGCTAAATAAATACAATACATTCGTTATTTTCCTTTGAGTCCAGAATTTGCGTGTACAACAAAAAAAATGCATGTTAATTGTGTTTTTGAGAATGGAATGTTTTCAATACATCGATATTGAAATGTGCTGTTGGCATGGCAACTATTCTATTAACAGACACAGGATGGCTTCTATGATGAGAGATATCCTATGGTGCGTTCAAAGACGCAAGCAGCTTGTAATCGGCTTACCAAAACTAGGCACTGTCTCAGGAGTCGCATGAACCGTAGATGGGACATGGAACCAGTTTAGTTAAGCGGCTTTACTCAGCCCTTGTGTCTTTGAACGCACCCCAAGTCTCAACCTGCAGGAGTGCAACATATAATTGTGTGATGTCGAATAAAAACTATCAATTTTAATGCTGATAGCATGTCACTGAAAGACTGGTGAAACACTCGTGGTGTCGTCTAGTGCTTCCATCAAGGTCAACGTGATGTTTTTATTGCGTGGCATGTTCTCATATAGAACCCGATATGTATCGACTGTAGTATCATTAATTATATGATGTATGTGATAAATAAAATATATACCAACGTAGGCCTATATGACATCAAAGTCCGCTTGCTTTGCGGAAAGGATGAATAATTCGTTCAAAATATATTACATCAATATTAAAACGCCAGTTCAAAACGTTACTCTTTTGACAAAACAGGTATCACATGACTGCTGCGCGACTGCCTGGAGCGTAGTAAGACACCGCGGGGGTGAACCGATTGCCAGCGGAAGGATTCTAATCCAGTTGTAATGAGACTTCCGGCGTGATTTATGAAACATGAACTGGGCATCAGCGAAACTATCTGGTAATAAGAAAAACTACAACGAACATGAAGAGCATGGGCTGTAATATAATGACCACATATTATCCATGACCTGTGGGTCTTGAAGCATCGTATGACATAAATGTTCTGGTCATATTTCTGTAACGTCCATTTCCATTTTAGCATCAAGGAAAACGCATTCCTGACATGACATTAGGCAGTTTACAGTCATGATATAATGTCCTAAATGTCCTCAATACATCTAGATAACAAAATCAAGTTTCTCCAAAGGTGATAACGTCTGGCGAGCACGTACCCAAGCTAAAAGGACATACATCTTTATTCCAATAAATACATATTATGTTTCTTGTTTGTATCAATGAATACAAGAATATGTGATAAATCACCGGAAGAATTTTGTTAAAGCAATGAAAGTATAGCAACGAAACCCAAGTCACGTTCCGTGTTATAGGTGAAGAGTTCTATAGCTGGCTCAGAAAATTGCCCAACAAATTATAAACTGAGTACATTAACATTTGAGTTGACTACACGTAGTGCTGTTTTCTGCGTGTCTACCTAGAACTTTCTCGATGCCTATGCTAGTTTATTGAATTATTGGTCGAACACGATGTGGCTGTACATGTATATGGTAATAATATGGCCAGAATTATAATGAAAAGTGAATTGTAATACCTCGAAAATTGTCCATGAATTGTAACAAATGTCATGAAACGCAATAATTGACAGACATGAATTGCAAAAGAAAATTGCACTGAATTGTAATAATTCTTACTCTAATTACATAATTATTAGGTATACAGTAACGACTAAAATTATAATAGCATTAAATTATCAACACTGCTTTGTTTTGAGTAATGTGACTATTCGTGAACTGTATGCATATGTTCAAACCACCATTCCAGTATATGTCGTCAGATTTAGTTATTATTTTAAAATTATGCCAAATTCTCAAAATTGTATTTATAGGTTTATTGTAATGTTTCGTATATTATAAAGTATTCATTTACCCTCTAAGAAAACTGGTTTTAGGTGAAAGATGAGTTGTTACATATAGAACCGTTGTTACATAGGACCGCTTTTGTTACATATCATATAGAACCCCCTAAACAAAATTCGATTTGTTACATATTGAACCAGCTGTTACATATAAAACCGTTGTTACATATAGGACCGCAACATTCGTCCAACATGAATTTGTCAAAGTCACTTCGTATTTGCATTTTTGATGTGATATATTACTTTAGACGCAATAACAGATATGTCATTGTTTCATAACCTACCAAAAGTCCAAATTCATATTGAAATTTGAATCAGATCCGTATGAACTCTTTATGTGCTTTTGACGCCACTGCGACAATTAATCATACACTGCAGGATAGTTTATGTGTGTCTAAAATGCGTATTTAAGTTAGATATAAGACAGAGAAGTAAGAAACACTACGCAAATAGAATATCTACATACTTGCGCTGATCCAGTATTGTCTGGAACTAGTTGTTATCAACTGAGTTATAGTTAAATCGTTGATTCGGCGGAATCTGGTTATGTCTGGGAATGATAAGTCCCATTTAATTACTGCCTTCATAACTGTCTAGATCTGCGTTCCACTAGCTTAGGGCAAGCATGCTCCCATTCACGTAGACCAACGACAGAGCAATTGGAGTTGGGAGGGAGAGAGAGAGAGGGGAGAGAGAGAGGAGAGAGAAAGTAAGAGCGAGAAATAAAGAGAGATAAATTGAGGGAAAGAGAAAGATAGAGAGGAGAGAAGGATATAGAGATAGAAAGATGGAGAGAGAGAGAGAGAGAGAGAGAGAGAGAGAGAGAGAGAGAGAGAGAGAGACAGAAATGGGGAAAGAGAAAGATAGAGAGGGGAGAGAGAAAGAGAGAGAGAGATACTTCTACTGGAAATGTTCCACTTGTATTGATAGTGATCACTAATCTTTATAGCACAAACTGGCCGAATTGGGCGGTTACGCTAGTTTAGCCCGGAAGTGTTAGTGCGCATGTCTAGTTGTTGCTAGACAAGCTTTCGTGCTTCGTGTGCCGTCCTATAGCACGCTCGTGACGTCACTCTAGCATTGCTTTCGCGACTTTGCGCGAACTCTAGCATTGCTCTAGATCCTCGAGAAACCGCCCGAAGTAGGCCTCGGGAACCTCTATGCGGTTTACATGGCAGATTGGCACTCAGACTTGATCGTTGATATGTATAGGCCTACAGTCCTTGTTGGGGTTTTGATGAAGCCTTGTTGGGGTTTTGGTGAGGCCTTGTTGGAGTTTTGATGAGGCCTTGTTGGGGTTTTGATGAGGCCTTGTTGGGGTTTTGATGAGGCCTTGTTGGGGTTTTGATGAGGCCTTGTTGGGGTTTTATTGGTCAGTGTTGTGTGGTGGACGAAGGATCAGCTGGTCAGCAGCTATTGACATCGTGTCCAATTGTCCAGTGAGATCGACGTCGCTGCTGTCTGGACATTGCCACGGGACGTCCGGGGAAACCAGCTGGTGTCTGTATTACTTACAACGCGAGAGGCAATTACTTACGTATTCAATGCGAAGACGCACTGCTGGAACATACTGATGAGCAAGGAAGCATAGGTAAACCCAATCAGACATGATCGTATTATAATTATAATACGATGTTAAAATTGGTACTGGTATAATTTCAACGAGCGATGTTACGTACTTGAGGCATTGCTATACCAATTGGTCTAAGACATTGAAAATATACTATATTTTATCGAACTAGCTGGCTATCTTAACGGCATACAGTCACAGATTAAGTTGTCGTTATGGACCGAATTGGAGTTTCAAATGCTAAGTGCATACATATAATCGCTTTTGTACCTCCAAATATTTTTTCACCGCTGTAGGATAGGTAGAATTCCATTGAAATTTACATTTCCCATTTCCAATTTACTATTCTGTGTTTGTGTTTGAGTGTCTGTGTTTGAGTGTCTGTGTTTGAGTGAGTGTGTGTGTGTGTGTGTGTGTGTGTGTGTGTGTGTGTGTATGTGTGTGTGTGTGTGTGTGTGTGTGTGTGTGTGTG
>JAVCKZ010058998.1:0-15852 GCA_034780755.1 Lepetodrilus elevatus
GGGGGGGGGGGACAGCTCTCTTTAGTCTATTTAAAAAGGAGATCTTCCCGACGGTATGTAAAAGGGGAGGGGAGCTCCATCAATAGTGCGTAGGAAAAGGGGAGGAACTTTTAACATTTGACTAAGTGGAGGGGGGTCTCTTAACAGTATTTGATAGATTGGAGATGATACTATGTTATGAATACTAATCATGCTATTAATGATACTATGTTTAAAACGTAAAAAAAAGTTACTACTAGTATTAGATATCAATGATAATTTGAAAACTCCCAAATACTACTAATACTGATGGCTTAAGAACAACAAATCTTTCATTCATAAATACATATATTAAATAACATTAAAAATGATATTTTATATCACCGAAATATGTACTTCTAAAACACACCACTTTGATATAGTATATGTACTTTCTAGTACATTGAGATTAAAAATAGTATGATACCTATCCTACATCCTCTCTTTGCTTTGATAGCGGTACGATGTCATGGGAATGGTTTATCATCTTTCATAGCCATTGTTGAAAATACTTCACTGCTTACATCGTTTGTAATTTATTATAGCTATTGTTGAACGTATGTTACAGCTTACATATCTTTTTATACTTCATAGCTATAGTTGAAATTACTTCATTGCTCACATCAGGGTTTTTAAAATTTCATAACTCTTGTTGAAAATTCTTCATTGCTTACATCATTTTCTATACTTCATAGCTATTGCTGAAATTACTTCATTGCTTACATCAAGGTTTTTGTTGAAATTTCTTCATTGCTTACATCATTTTCTATACTTCATAGCTATAGTTGAAATTACTTCATTGCTTACATTGCATTTTGTTGAAATTACTTCATTGCTCACATCATTTTCTATACTTCATAGCTATATTTCTGAAATTACTAACAGCTGAGGATGCAGACTTGAGTTTCAGGTTTACTAAATTGGTTCAAATTTCAAAGCAAAAAGCCATGTAAAATACTTCATCATTTTTGTAGTATGGTAATATAAATAAATAAACGTCAGCTTATCTCCACTACGTAGGCATGCCACCATTTTGAATTAACAGTGGTAAGATCTCGGTAACTGCGAACAGCAGACACATATCAAGGCAGAGACAGTTATCCTTTCTCGCAGTTATCTGTCCTTGGAAGCACTGTCTATTATTCACAAGCCCCGCCCCCTTGGCAAGCTCGGCCTGTCCAACAGCAGCTGGAGTTTGATTATCCAATCAAAGTGATTCTTGTATTTAGCAATGGATTCCTGTCATCGCCTCACTTTGAATGCTTTTTCACTTTCAAAGGCTTCATGTGATTGGAAAGCTGAAACAAATATTATTTTATGTTGTCAATTCCTTTTGCGTATTTTACATTTCCAATGAGATAGTGACTGTATGTGCTTATTCCAGCAGGGAGAGGGTTAATGGCATACACTCATAGGTGTGTGGTCATTTTGGACCGAACTGGTCATAAATCTATAGTATATTTACGTAACTTATATAGTATGGATTTTGTACCTCAAGAAATGTGTTCCCCATAAAATGGTTCACTCACATTGACAAAAATAAACATTGTCATCATATTGTCATATGTGCTGTTGAAAATATAATTTAAAAAATGCTAAGTTGTGGGTTTTTTTGGTAGGAATTATCATCCGTGAATGAGTGATTATGGAGTTTAACGTTGCTGCCGGAATCTTTCACCCATTTGTGACGATAATTCTCATCCGAGTCGTCAAATTTAATTATTACTCAAGTCTCTTTGCAGCATAACAGCCACATACAAAACTTACCTTTATAGAATATTGTGGTGAATGTGACCTTGGGTAAGAGTTGTTTGACCTTGGTGATGATGGTTGAGGCCTCAGCATGTTGCGATCGCGTGTTCCAGATCTGGATAATGTCGTCGCGGTCGCGGATACTCACACTGACTCCGCCAATGTCATCGTCTGAAATAGATTCCAGTTAAAATTTGTTTTGAATGTTTGCTCTTTTCCCTTAGATCTTCAAATATAAACATTAGAAAATAACTATTTCCAGGCATTCAGCGATTGAAGATGAACCATTTTCTTGAAACTATTTGCGTTTGTCAACAACAGTTAGATACAATTATATTTTAGCATTGGCAGAAATGGTCCGGGCTAGCAGACTAGTTTTAATTTAGATCCCCGTTGAATTATTTTCATGAATATGGGTTCGTGTGCAGACAGACAGAAGTAAATAGAAAGTTATTTTAATTAAAATAATTATTTAATAAAGGTAACAGCATGATACATACCTTCCACCATAGAGTCAGAAAGCTGTTCTCCTATGGCAGCCAACAGTAGCTCTTTCCATACTGTGGGCTGAAATAACACAAACACACAATGTCGCACACAATTTCGCACACAATGTCAGACACAATGTCACACACAATGTCACACACATATATTGAAATGTAATAATATATAATTCAGTTAGTTGTTATCGTGTTCCCTTGTTTCGGCAGAGGTTAATACTAATGCTAGTCCTATAGCCAATGGCTAGTGGTTTCTGGCTCGGACTAGTAGATTCCTAGATCTGGTAGTCCTGCATGGCTAGTAACATTTTCAAAGCCCCTACCTTTTTAAAAATTATTTTTAAAAACAAGACTAGATTTAGATCTATCTAACTCTATCCCAGAGTCCATTATTAAACACATTGATTATATATGTTAGTTCCATGTTTTTGTTTTTATATTATTTATTGACAGGACTAGTGAAAGTTGACGAGGACTAGTAGATTTTTCATCCAACTAGTCCTGTATGGCTAGTGTTCATTTCAGTTAATATTAACCGCTGCGCGGTGCATCGAAGGGCGTTATATCGGGGGAGCACTGTGATAATAATACTGGCTACTTATTATGTGCTAAATCCACCCCCAATACATGCTCAAAGCGCCACATTATTGTCCCCGGTCAATGGATCAGTTTACACTTGATGTTCCTTCTCAACTCTCTGGATAGTATACAACCCAAGCTGTCGTTTCCAATGTTACGAGGTTACCATTCACATGACCATTTCATCCTAACTCAGGGGTAGAAATAAGTGTACATTTTTAGATAGCCAGGAGGAAACTAGAAAGTTAATATCACCAAAGTATTTTAATAGACACAGTAGTGTAATCATTATGGTCTGTGATCAGTGAGTTTGAATTGTTGTTGCAGATGCACCAGGCCCCCATGCTGCCCTACTACCCCATGCCAATGTACCACCCCGGATTCTTCAGCCCCATGGTGTATCGCCCGTACATCCCCCACCGCCAGGACAGCCCAGTCAGGGGCAGGGCCAGCTCCCCTAAAGCCTCCTCTCCGCGTGGCGGTGCTGCCATGGCGACTGGAGGTCATCACAGAGGTCGTGCCGAGCACGGACGACCTCCACCAGACGGGACCAAGCAGGGAGAACACTCTCCTGCCCACGTGAAGATGTTCTACAAGCATCAGAAGAACCGGATGATGGTATACCTGCCGCCCCGGATGCCACTGGCATATCCGCCGTACTATCAGCACCCGATGTTCCACCAGCCCCCATACTGCCATGTCCCGGAGGAAGGACATCAGCACCGCATGGTCCTCCAGCACCCGTTCCTCCCGCCAGGACCAGGACCAGGACCAGGACCACGCTTCGTACACCACGGACCTGTCCTGCCCTTCAGCCAAGCGGCACTGCAGCCCGTGGACAGAGGTCAGAGTTCGGGAGCGTCGTCCGGGTCGAATTCGAACGTATCCACACCAACACCGACAGACGACGGGGAGATGCGGAGCAGGTCGGAGGAGAGGACGTCGCCGTCGGTGTCCGGGCAGAAGATCCAGCTGATGCCCGGGGTGAAGCACGTCCCGCCTCATCTGAGGCCCGACGGGAACGAGGTGGTGCCGAGGAACGGGATGTCCCCTCCTGCTCCGGCGGAAGACAGGCGGTCGACGCCCGTGTCCGACAGGCCGTACAGTCCGGCCAACTACAGCTTCGACCGGCTCAACGTCGTGGAGGGCGGGAAGAAGACCAATGAGAGCTCGGCGATCACGTCCAGGCGGAAGGCGAGAAAGCAGCTGCATCTGAAGACAGGGTTCAGTCGGCAGTTCAGCGACGACCTCCCGACCCCGACGGAGATCACGGAGCTGGTGAGGATGATCGAGGAGAGCATCGACGAGACCAAGGAGGAAGAGGAGGAGGTAACTCCTCCCAATAACAGACCCACGGAACTCAACGGCCAGAAACGAACGTCCTCTCTCAGCAAACTCCAGCTCAGTCTCATGAACGGCCAGGACCAGCCTTCGGAAAAAATGTCCGACTCGGCATCCAATCAGAACGGAGAGAAGCTGTCGTATGCCGGAGTGGTCCGGAAGCCACCCCTGCCTCCCGCCCCGCCCAAGAACGGCACCCTGGGCGACCGGTCGCCAGTTATCGAACCGAAGACGCCCGGTACTCCTGCTGGTTTCATCACCCCCGGGGCGGATATGGAGATCGACCCCTTCGGGATCTTAAAGAGCCTCAACATTGAGTCTTCGCCTCAGCATCTCCGATACCCTCATATCTAGGCCTTTGCATCTCACTGTCCATCTATCACACTCACTAGCGTGACACTCATCTCCGTAGAAGGACTCGCATCTCGTCTTATTATATGGTAGTCCTCCTTTCGATTTATCAACACCCGTTTCTAATTCACACATTTTGTATCACTCCGTTGAAACACGTTAGAATTTCAAAATTCGCTGCCACACATTTCCACATAGCACATGCTATTCACTTACATCCGAAGAAAAAAAAATATGTACTAGTGCCCTTAAAGCAAATAATTACATAACAAACAAAAATGTATAGGTAGACATGGCTATAGGTGTAATATTTATATATGTATTATTAGTTTTAGGTGAATAGCATTTCCAAGATGGTTGTCTTCAGGAAGAGGACAATGGGAGTTGTCTACTCTTTGTAGCAGAGACACATAGTGGTCACTGTTGATATAACACTACACGGTATGACGTGTCGTTGTAATGCGTATTATGTTGCTTTCTGGAATCTGGAACCTGTTACAAATATATTTGACAGTTTTCCTGTAACTTTGATTAATTAGCAAATTGCGTGTGTTACATATTTAGTATTAGTGTAGTTGGTCATGTCTATGTTTGTGTTTCTATATGGATGTATACAATATTCATGTAACACTATCGAGCTGCTGGTTGGTTTATGGGTTGCTATGGAAACGATGTGAATCAGAATGTGACTGGATATGAACAATTTAATCGACAGAGAAAATTAGGATTTGTGTGTGCAACGCTGTCGAAACGCAGAGCCATTTGTGAAATCTTCATTGTTAAGAATCGTCAGCACATCATTTGAATACTATGCTGTTATAGAATATAGGTGACACTACTGTAGGCGAAACTAATACTGATGTCACTAGTGTTGGCGACACTAAATTAGGTGATGTATATTAACCCTCTCCATGCTGAAGGCAACCGGAGATGTCCTAAAGGGCTGTACCTGAGCCTAGTCCAACAGCGAGAGGGTTAATGCATGTGACACTAACATTGGTGACACTAATTTAAGTGACACAAATAAAGTGAAATATAGGTGATGTAGATTAATGTCAATGACACTAACATGTGACACCAATATTGGTGGACACTAATGTAGACGACACTACATACTGGTATTAGTAGGAGCATACCCTCGACTGCTTTTCTGATGAAATGTGATCGCTACATTCTAATCCCTGAATCTCAAACTATAATCTATAGCATGTACTTTAGTTAATTTCCAGACATTTCCAGATATAATCTGGCTAGCCTCTGACATTGCTTGAATATGAAACATATAGTTTTGCCCCGACAATTATTTCAATTAAGAATTCGGAACTACTAACGTTCTACAGGGTTTTGTGTGGTCATTAACACTGATGTTGGGTTTTTTTCATGAAATTTTACGGAGACTTCCGCAGCTTAGATCATTTTGGGGAAAATAACAAAATGAGACTTTTTCCATTTGGTTTGTCTCACAAATTAGTATATTATGTTACATACAATAGGAGTAGTAAGATTAATATGATTGATGTTGCATTTCAGGCTTAAATTCATGGAATTAGAAATAATATGTAAATGTGTATTTATATTTACGAAATGAGCTCCCTAGATATAATAGATTAAGTTAGGACTGTTTACGGTCGTATTTTCGACACACATAGTTGGAAATGGTACCACTTTAACTTGCCATGCCATATTCTATTTATCAAGAGGCTGCCTAATGAACGTCTACGTGTTTTAGCTTAATAAGTTGTCTCCCCTTAGTTTTCGGTTATTTGTTTCCTGCGATAAGATACTAGTAGTCCATCGAATCAAGTCCCCTCTCCCGCCCTTTAGTCTTAAAGGACTCGAGCTCTCTAGGAACTAAGAAAGTAACTCAACAATAAATATGGTATGTCTTGCTTTTCAGAGTGTAATTTAATACAGTGAATGTGCAAAGTTATATATTATTATAACAAAGGCTGTGAGAATTAACAATTCAAGGATGAAGGGAAAGTGACCAAAGATTGCTGTTGTTTGTTCGTGCGGGTCAAAGGTCAGAGGTCGTTGATGGTCTATTTTTAGTACGTATGTTGATGTGATTGTTCTCGTGAAGTAGAGTGTTGGAGTGTCGTACTATATACCGTACTGTTGCAGAGAAGGTCTGGTTGCACAAATCGTTCTTGAGATATCCGTGTGTGTAATTGAATAGTTAATGGCCCTTCATCGGGGTTAGTTGTTAATTTCAATGACGGCCATTTTGTAAATAAGTCAGCTTTGGAGTTTCGAATATGCACAAAATACGTGTGCACGTGTCGATGGTGAAAGGACATGAACTACGACTATCTGAAGCACATTAGTGCTAATGATGCATGTTTATCTTCTATTTTGCGGTACATGTTTGTTAAAACCCCTGTAAAGTATTCTGGTGGATGTGATCAGCATTTTTATAGTGTTATGCTATACTATTCTATACTGTGACACATGTATGCGTATTCTGAAATTATTTTTTCGAAACTCCGAGCTGACTTATTCCGAGCACTACTACTGCTGCTGCTTCTGTTACTACTACTACTACTACTACTACTACTTCATCTACTACTACCACTATGATACGACTATCACTGCTACTATTACTACTACTTCTACTACTACTACCACCATCTATCATTAGTACACGTTCTCTTTGTCAGGTTTTGTGACCACATTACTCAATCAAGTTATACATCAAGACTAGTGCCCATTTCGTCGCCATTTCCATCACTAGATTCTACGCTAGTGTCAACACGCTGAGACAGTAATTAACCTTGCTGGACAATCCCTAGGAGAAGATAACTCAATTTTTAAAATAATTTTTTAAATGTTAAAAATTAAATAGGAATAATTCAAAATGGCGGTCAAAATTGGCACAAGTCTTTCTTATTGGTCACATTAAATTCAAGGGATGAGTGGTGCGCGTACTTTACTTTTCTTTCTCATACTCTCTCTCCGTTGTAGTCAGATGTATTTGTTGTGTAACGACAGTAGCATTGATGTTTGGAAGGTATGTCATTATGGCTGGGTGGCGAAAATTTAGCTTTGTGTAGCTTTGACCATGTGTTGTCTATGCCTGAAACGGGGGGAAATTATGTTTTTGAAAATACAATTAGCGTATAGTTAGACTTTAATACATTATAAATTTGAAAATCATGTACTGAGGGATCAAGTCTGAAGATCGTAGAAATGTTTAAATGGATGAATATGTCCAAGGATCATGGGATAGAAAAAGAAAACAAAAAATATTTTTTCTAACGATAACATATGGCAGCTAATATTTCATATCAGATTTGTCAGGAAGTAAATATCAGCCTTTTGTCATACTTCATTTAAAGGACAAGATGTATCCTCATTCTGGGGCCTATACTTCCGTTAGTCAGGCCCTATCTTAGCAAAAGTAAATGCTATCCAATCAGTTTCCATTACTTTACACAGATTTCATTCTGTATGACTTTGGCTAAGCCAAATTAATTACTATATTTGTTTCATAGACTAATCCTGTACAAATTACAGCTAACTATGCACAACCACTATAATTTCCAAGTCTCAAGGGATGTTCTAGTTAGTTTAACCCTCTCCCTGCTGGAGGCAACCAGAGATGCCCTAAAGAGCAGTACCTGTGCCTAATCCAGCAGGGAGAGGGTTAAGACTTTCATCATAGGATGTACAGTAATTAGGTATTAATACAGGATTCATATTTTAATATTTCAATAATATTCAGTAAAGTATTATATTTATATTTCAAATATAGCATTTTCACTGAAATTGAATAAATATTTAGCTTGTCCAGGTTAGTTAAGCCATGAATAAAATATTTTTATTTCGACATTAATGTGGAGATAAAAAGAGCATGTATATTTTCCAACTGAGTGAATTAATACAACTATTTTTGGATATGGATTCACATCTTGATAGAGGACATGATATATATCCTCATTCTGGGGCTTATGCTTCCTTTAGTAAGGCCCTAACTATGTTGTCTAGTGTACCCATAATTATGAGAATATATTTGTCTAGATATCCTGTCAAAGTGAAGTGTGTTTGAAATTTATCAAAGTATTGTATCGTCTATGTTTCAGTAGAATGCACATTTTAATACAACTAATTTTGGTACACATTACATATACTACCGGTAGATCTACATACAGCATGCTATATACATTGTCCAGGTTAATTAAAGTATGGGCGACATTTTGCAGGGGTGGAAATTGACACTTGCGTGTTATACTGTTTTTATGCTGTAAATCTATCAATAATCAGCCAGTTATAATTTGTTGATTTGATGTTGGTTGGGCTAAAACGATCACAGTTCCAACAGTGATAACAGGGCTGTTTGTTTTGCTACCGGCTGACCCCAATCGGCAGCCAGTTGACCCAAAAAACACGCTCGATTTGGCCAATATTTGGAATATACGCTATATCAGCCGGTTGCTTGCTGGTATCTTGTAAGCAGCAAAGTGGGCATGCTTGGAACGTGGAAATTGGGAAATCGAGCATGTTTTTCGAGTCAACAGGTTTGTTGCCGGTTCAAGCCAGCCAGTAGCAAAACGAACAGCCCTAATGAGAATGGATTATTAATATGTTCTGATATCCATCTCTGTTATTATGATATTATATACTAGTGTAATCATTTCTCAAAGCTATCAATTATGAGACCATAGACTTCTTGTAATGGCCAGATCGCCATGTACAAAAGATTGCTACAACAGTGCTTATGGTCTCGTAGTAGATACGAGAACTTTGAGAAGCGATACCCAGATGATCCATGTTAAGTCAAAGTTAATTAGTAATCTTAAATCCCAATATATCTGGATGTGTAACTTTAATGGAAGTTGTTTAAGTGTATTTTTGTGTGATGATATTGTATTGTTTTGGAGATTTTGTTGTGAAATATTCTTACTGAATTGTATCAATAAGAAAATAGCTGAGTATTGTTTCTCTCGAAGTTCTCATATCTACTACAAGACTCATTGGGACCGGCTATTTCTGTCCGTTATATGCGAAGTCAGTTATATGCATATGCCGCAAATAGCATTAGACAGGCACTGGGACTTCAGATTCAGTCCGTTATATGCGAGTGTCCGGTTTATCCGAGGCTGGTATATCCGAGGTCTACTGTATAATAGATTGCTACAGAGCATTATCATCTCGTAGTAATTACGAGAACTTCGAGAAATGATACCCTGATAAATTGCAGCATATTTCCTTTGCAGTTTCAACAAATATAATTTCCAGATCTTTTTCATTTCAAATTGATGAAATATTATCACAGCAGTGTAGAATATAGCTCTCACTCATTCACATTCTCAGTAATGGTCAAATATTTATCATTGGGGAAAACATTAACACAAATTTGTAAAACATGATGCATCACAATTGGACAAGTTCAATAGCACACATAATGCTTTTCTTTTAGTTAAGAAAAATTGTTGGCAAAACATGGTAGTGCATATTGACAGAATTCATAGCACACCTTAATTAACCCTCTCACTGCTGAAGGCAAGCGTTCATGCCCTAATGAGCAGTGCTTTTGCCTAATCCAGCAGGGAAAGGGTTACTATGCATATTGATCAAAGATGATTGACAGGTATGAAGAGTGGGAAAACATTAAACCATTTCTTCAAATCTCCAGAAACTGAACACAACGGGAAACGCCACTATCATGCATTCATTTGATTTTCAGGTAACGTGATCATGAGTGTAACATTTACGAGGCTCGTCAAAAATATCAACACTTACTGGGCCACGTTTTCGTATGAAAAATAATTATGCTCAATATATTTGGCTTTTCAGACACTAGAATGGTCGAAATCTGGCCAATCAACGATCTTATTAAGCTTTCTAATATTGTAATAGATCCCAGTATTTATCTTCTATCTTAGGACGTCATGTATATTAGCAACAAGTTGATTGGCTGGATTAGGTCATGGCTGCGTCTGATTGGCTCAGAGGTTTTACTGGAACCATTCCAGTGTGATTTGCTGTTGGTTGATGCTTTGAGCTGATACAGAGTCGAGGTCAGATGACTGGAAATGTCAGTTCTGGCCGACCTAAGTGACAAGAGAACTTAGGGCGTGGGTTTGTTTTAATATTATACAAATATATACATACATATATCCTTTTCAAAGTTGCTTTTAGGTGTGGCGGCCATTTTCCCCACTCCTCTGTTGAGAACAGATCCCGTCTACGTTGCCACAGCTGTTATGTAGAGATTGTGTAATAATCCAGAGAGATTATCTCCCTTAGTTCAAGTACTACTGGAGATATGTAAATTAATCCGTTTCATATTATCATGACGAGACAAATGTTTTGTATAATTATGAAATGGACATTTATCAGTGTTGAGAGTAGTTGCTTAGCGACAGGCAACCGTAGCGTAGTTAGCGGCAACGGATGGGAAGTGTGTTCAGCAGAGCGTGACGAGGAAAATGTTAGGATTGCTGCACCATCTTAGCTTGTAGTCGCTAATGTTAACATTACTTGTATCCTCCGTCTATGCTATTACATGGAGTGGTATTAAAGTGTTAATCTTTATCACATTGTGTACTAGTCTTATTTTACCCGGGAGAGAAAGAGAGAGAGCAGGGTTTCTCTGAACGCGCAATCCTGCGTCCCATACGCAAACATTTCAAGTTTGGACGCACTTTATTAATAAAAAATTATTGATAAGTATATCAACATGCGTCCCTGGGACTCTCAAAAATTGAAACCTAAGTGGAACCCTGGAGAGGATTGTCTGACCTCTATATATGTCAAAGCAATATTGAATATTTCGCGACGTCTCATGTCGGAGATACGTGTATATCTGAGAATGTGTGCAGATGGTAGCGCAATGGTAGAATGTTGGACTTCGGAGCCAAAGGTTCAAGATCATTGATGGGATGAGCTGTCTGTGCTCCCTCGATATAACGCCCTTCGATGCACCGCGGATTCGGATACAATGCGGGGTCCAACGTGGACCCCATTTAAAAAAAGTAAAAATGCAATTAAAATATTTTCTTTTTTTTCCGTTTGTAGTCACGTGACATAAGATGGCAGTTTGCCAAATGAATTTAACGTAGATTAAAGCACACTTTTTTCCATTATTTTTACACAGAATCGTTGATATAACGCGGGTGGCATGTCATGGACCCCAACTTCAGCATTATATCGAGGGAGCACTGTAGATGTCTTGAAGGTTTCATACTGTAAACTGAGATTCAACTCTGTCAATAACAGCAAACTGATAATTCAATATGTCCGCCAAGCATATCCAAGTTTTAATACTTTTACAAATCTTTGTCACTCTGACAGTAATAAAAACAAAAAAATATATATATAGATATATTTTTATTCGGTCAAAATTCAGGCCTCCACAAACTCAAAATAAAATATAAACTAATATAAAAGAATTCAGACAAACTAAAAGTCTTCCAAATACTATTGGAAATCAATGACATGGACCGTGGTCAAAAGATATAAATGCAATTTAATTTTGTGGTTTGAACATGATTGAACACACTCACACATACATAACATGCAATAACACACAGGCCTTGGAAACAACACTACTAACCATAAATAGACCTCTATAAAGATAACAGTATTATGTCTTGATGGAGTGATCACGATTCGTATAAAGCACCAAAATATAACAGTATAATCTTTCACTGTTGGAAGAATTAGTTATGCTGATTGTGCATTATCAATCGCACAATGATACAATGACCATGCCCACTTTTCACAAAGGGTCGTACAGTCTCGTACTTTAATTTGGGCCTAAATCAGGGTGTACGCCATATATCGTAACAGGAAATTAAAGCGACTCATACACCAATATCAAACTTATAGAGCTGATGATCCTGCACCACATAGTGTGATTGATTCCTTCCAAATGACCCGCAATTGATAACTATGCTCATTGTAAGGGTGTGTTTACATAACACTGAGTGGTGAACAGGACGATGCAATGGCGACATGTGACCATACAAGTTACACCATGCGCGAGAAATCCATGATGAGTACGCCATGTGCGAGAAACCTGTGCGATCTGTGCAGAGAAATCTGTTATGAGAAGGCCTCGCCAATTTCAAAACAAACGAGTGTTTACATTCGCGAAGTACAACAGCATATTTCGATGGGTTTGTGTGACATTTCATGCCTGAAAGTTTATATTCTTGCTAATATTGCTCTATATATTTATATATGACCAATAATAAAAATGGGCATAGGTGAAATCTCCCAAGTGTATGAGTCCTTTTAAGTAAACCTTGATTTACGCTTGGACTACTAGTACGACCCTTTAGTGAAATGTAGGCCAGGCGCTATGTTCCAAAAGCTATCGAATGCATAATGACATTGTTAAACTGTCCATGTTAGAAAAGATTGATGATCAAGAAAGAGTCAAATTGTCGTACAAGGGCTTAACAATGTTGTTAGATGTATGATCAGCTTCTGGAACATGGCCCCAGGACTGAATGAATGGATTTACAATGAATATCTATTGCTTTACTTCTGACTAATAAAATAGTTCAATGGGATCTGAAGCTCACTTGGCAACTATTCCTATTTGCATAATTTATGTCATACATGTAGTTCTATCATGCCACAATCTGGTGACAATTCTAAAGGTCATCATACATTTTTGGTTTCGAAAAAGAAAATGACATTTTAAAAATATCCCTGTTCAAATAAAGAATGCACTAGTATATATATATATGCTTTGACATTAATAATATTTCTCAGAGAATTTCCTAATAATACTTGCCATTCACATGGATAATCTTACTATCACAGTTAAAGGTTTTCTGACATCTTTCATTAGATTATAAAACCACCTGAAAGGTTAAAGTCAAATATATAATAATATATAAACAGAAGCAACGTTACTCCAAAATTGAACCCTCAAAATGTACAATGATTGAGGATGCAAATACTATAATCTTGTTCAATTTCTGCTTTTCTTGTTCACTTCCATGACTAGAATGTTCAAGTTAGGCAGGCTCTACATCTTTTTTTAATTTTGAACCCAATTTTTATTTTATTGACCTCCCAGGCAGTGGCTTTATTTACCATTTCCCATTATTTTGGCAATAAATCCAAAAATGAAAGTGGCAAATAAAATGACGAAAAAAATAACGAAAGTAAGCAACCTTTACGAAAGTGCATATGAATGGCAGTATTGCAATCTAACTGAAATGGTAGTCTTTCAATTAACCCTCTCCCTGCTGGAGGCAACCAGAGATGCCCTAAAGAGTAGTGTCTGTGCCTAATCCAACAAGGAGAGAATTAAAATACTAAAGCAGGGTTTCTCCGAACGCGCAATCCTGCGTCCCATACGCAAATATTTCAAGTGGAACCCTGAAATACTAAAGTAATTGCAAAGTTGTCTTGGGTTTTCCTCCCACAAAAGCAGACTGATGCATGAACATAAACAGAAACTGTCAAAGGACTACAGTGATGGTTGATGAATGAATGAATGATTGATTGAGTAAATAATCACTCTAGCCCTTCAGGCCAAGTGAGCTAAAATATTGCAATTTGAACGCTTGTGACTTGATGCATAGTCTTCAATCAACAAAACATCACAGATTTTGTGTCAATTCTAAATGTGGTCATATTGCAAATGGAATTTGCTGCTAACATGCTAAGTCTTTGTTCGTTGCAGTAATACTAATATGAGATAGACCCAAGTAAATAGGCACTAGTTTACCAGTAACGGTTCCTACAGTGGAGGGTCGAATTCCATAAAATGATCGTAGCGCTACGAAGGTTTTGGCTCGATATACAGTATAGCAGTTAAGATTCTCGTAGTGGCGCTACAGTTGTTTTGTGGAACAGGACCCAGATTAACATAGAACATATACCGTTATATATATATATCACATAGACACATAGGCCGTATTCAAGGAAGTTTCATTCATGACTATTTTGGCAATATTTCCCATAGAATATTTAAACAGAACTACACAAGTAAAGAATACTTATGAACATTAAGTAGGGTTATACGGTAATAGAATAACTTTGGTTGCTTCTAGTATTGAAATAATTAAACCAATCATAAATGTATCTATCAAAATATATGTAAACACCTTTTACTTTCACAGTGTTCGAATTAATAGGGGTTCCGGGAGTCATTTGAAAATCTGCAATGTTAAAGGTATCTGTGTGACCCCCTGAAAATTACATATTTTACCACCTTTAACATTGGGCCTATGGAGAATGACCTCCTTATTATTTTCATTATTTCGAACACTGCTTTTAGGAAACACAGTATGCCATATCCATTTAATGATCTGTATTAATTAGCAAACTTTTTAATTTTCAGCAACTGCACTCACAAAATAATTATAATATTTTAGCCATATTTAGTTACATTTTTCATAGCAATGAACTATTCATTAATTCATTAATTACACTTTGGAATAATGGATTTTTGGGACTGCATTTTGAATACTGAATATAAAGGGTTACTGGTATGTAAATATATTAACAAAAATCTACTAACATATCTCATTACTCTATATATATACACTCTGAATATAATGAACATGAAAAGGGCTATTGAGATATCCAATATTTACTGTTTTGAAATACAAATAACTATCTAAATAATATATATTTTCAGCAATACTACTGAATCCAGATCTATTATGGAATTCATTTCATGAAATCTCACTTATACAACTGAATAACATAAAACACACACCAAACAAACAAACAAATAAACAAACAACAAACAAACACACAAAACTAATAATTTGTTCTTAAAATGTAAAACAGTAGTAAACAAAAAACATCATCAAAACACATCATGGTAAGATAACTCTATTTTCCATAATATAATCGCATCTATTCTTGGCACTAATCAAACAGACACCCATGACTAGCATACAATATTGGTCAAACTGTATTCACGATTTGTCCATCTTTTTGTCGATGTACTGTACATACTCCCGGCCGATGTACAGCAAGACGAAACCAGAACTGAGACAGAACACCGTTCTGGCGGCAGGCTGAGGAAAAAGCAGGCTCTTGCACGTAGCCCAGAACAGGACGGAACCGAAGTTGAACAGGAAGGAGCCGAAGACGCTGTAGAGGATTCTCCGCGAGACCGAGGCTCGCTGCAGATGGCTGCTTCCGTACATGTAGAGACCCACGCCAATGTGAGAGTTGAACCACAGACTGTTGGCGATCGCCACATTGCTGTCTCCGAACACACTGAAAAATGAAAAATTATTCACTGATAACAGTACTGGTTACGGGCCTATTATCGCCTGAAATATGGACGTTTTCCTGGATATTTTTCTTAATATGTACATCAACTTCA
>JAVCKZ010059009.1:0-15851 GCA_034780755.1 Lepetodrilus elevatus
CACAAATGTCCGAGATTTTAAAAACCTGTTAGGATATTGTCCTGAACATTTTGTTGGCCATCTGAAACACTGTTATTATATTTTATTTTTTTGTGCGTGCAAATAAATGTTGGCTGAACGTAACTCGACATGAAAATGTTCTCTTAGTAAGTCATTTAGCTTTGATGCTCAGCCTTACTCGTGTTAGGCTGAAACAGTTTTGTAATCTCTCTATGTGTCTAGAATTTAACTTCTATATTATGAAGATATAATATTTTGCATTCACATTTTATTTGACTTTTCTACCTCAATATCAGTATTCAAATAAGTTTGAGCTTTGGCCTAATGCCCTTCCAATTAAAAAAATATACAATAATTAACCCTCTCCGTGCTGAAGGCAACCAGAGATGCCTTAAAAAGCTGAACCTGTGCCTAATTCAGCAGGAAGAGGGTTAATGCAGGGCTCTGGACTAACATGTGCCCGACGTACAGGTGCAAGTTAAATTGCACTGCAGGCAACCTACTTTTTAACAGTTTGCACGTTTGATGCCGTTGGTACTTGTTCTGCGGGCAAGTGACTCAGGATTGTTAGTCTAGAGCCCTGCGCACATGTTATTTCTTTCTGCTGTCCACCTTATTACCTTGTGTTGTTGTTTTCACTGGTTCCCTGTCTATGACTGTTGTTCTGCTTGCAATCAAGGCTGCCTCTATTAACCTGCAGGAGCTGCAGCATGCCCAGCGTCTGGAGCGGCTCCGCGAGGAACAGCAGGCGGTGCGAGACAAACTGACTCAGAAGCAGCAGTTTGAAGCCAAGTACGAGCCGTGTGTGGTGTGTGGGGACCGAGCGTCAGGTACAGTCATAGAAACTTACCTTTAAAACTAACTGCCATTTGAATAATGATACAAATAACAAATGTTTACAAAAAAACAAACCACATGAATTTCTACTGGCCCTACCATTAGCATTGGGAGAAATTTCGGAGTAATTTCGAACAGAATTAGTTATTCCATTAGCGAGCAGACCGTCTTTGGTTTAACCTTCTCCCTGCTGAATAAAATCAAATATGATTGGGCAACTTACGTTGCCTTCAGCAGGGAGAGGGTTAACCCGCTTCCTACTGAATTAGGTGCAGCTAGTGAGTGCCCTTTATGACATCTCTGGTTTATTCCAATATGGAGAGTTAAGATATTTCCATGATTGCCATGCTGTAAGCACATGCACATTGACTTTTCACATGAGATCAGTGTTTCATGAACATTCAGAATTAGAAATTTTATTTATTTATTTTAATATCAAATACCTGAAAATCTGCAATATGTAAACAGTGCACATGCAATTTTAAATAATTATTTATTAAGTCAAATAATACACTTGTATTAATACACTTGTAATTGTATGTGTCATGTGATTTTGGTGATTCACATCCGAAAAAGTGGGTGAAAGATTCGCGCAGCGATGTTAAGCTCCATAAACACTGAAAAATTACCATATATTGTTCGTCAAGTTGAGTCGCCGCAAATAGGTGCAAGATTCCTGCAGCGACGTTAAACTCCATATTCACTCACTCACCTGCAGCGACGTTAAACTCCATATTCACTCAATCACTCGCCAAGTTGAGATTATTTGAGGCTTCTCTGTGGTCAATATTACATGGCACTGAACCGTTCCCTCTCTCTGTGTCCAGGGCGCCACTACGGAGCAATCAGTTGCGAGGGCTGTAAAGGCTTCTTCAAGCGGAGCATCAGAAAGCAGCTGGGATACGCCTGTCGCGGCGCACGTGACTGTCCTGTGACCAAGCTTCATCGCAACCGATGCCAGTACTGTCGGCTCCAGAAATGTCTAGGTGTCGGCATGCGATCAGAATGTAAGTCTATGTACATGTTCCTACGTCACGTGTGTACCGTGTCGTGTTTTTCTTCCTGAATGGTTGGACTGTCTTCCTTTATTCATTGATGGCTCGGAAATATTTGAAAATCACTAACGATTTATTTTTTATAAAGGAATGCTAGTTTTATTAATTATTTCATGCTCTAAACATTTTGGAAACAGATTTATTTCGGAAATTGAATTCCTGGTTTACGTTTTAAGAATACACAGGTCCATGATATGAAAAAAAAGCTATTGCAATACTTGAAAAATCATATTTTACAATTTCATTTAATAAAGCATCTTCTAAGAAAATGAATCGATTTATGAATCAGATTTAGTTTTTAATTAAAGTTTTAAATTTAACCATTTTCCCAAGTTGGTTTGTATCTAAATAAGAGGTTTTCTGCTAGGCACATTTTTGTCTTCATACCATTGACCATTAGACACAGGTAAGCTTAAATCACCAACCCTCAGATCAGAGGACTTGCCACAATCACTCTAGGTCTGAAGCTCTCTTAAAATCTCAAATCTGTATAGCGTTCATTCAAGACAACTTCGGATATCGCAAATACTGTAATTTTGATTTGTGCATTGTAAACTGAATTTAAAAAAGTTAGTACATGTATCCTTGAATCAGTTAATCTGTTAATCTGTATCCTTGAATCATCAACATACGCCATCTCATAGCGAGACTGGAAAGCTAGCATGGCTGTCATTCACACTGAAATCGATTTCACAGATCTGCTTATGTATATTTGTTTGGTTTGTATTTGTAGCTTCTTTAAATATTATTACATTGACATGATACACAGGTGATGTCTAGATAGGTAGTTGAGGTACCGCGCAGGTGATGTCTTAGGTATGATGGTGTCTGGACTACTGTAGGTGATGTCTTGGGGAATGTCTAGCATAAAGTCGTGTCTAAGTCAGCTATCCACCATAGTCCCACATAGCTTCCACCCAGGCAGTCTTTGTTTGGTCCACCCTGCTCGCAATCTCAGCCACTGTCCTGTAGTGTGTGTTACAGTGTCATGTAGTGTGTGTTACAATGTCCCGTACTGATTGTTACACCATCCTATAGTGTTTTACAGCATCCAGTACTCATTGTATCCTATATATCCCTTTCTATGAAATACCTACAGCAGTGATGATGAGTGATTACCGGTATGGAGTTTACCGGTATGGAGTTTAACGTCACTGCGAGAATTTTTCACCCATTTGCGATGAACAGCAGTGATAAATACTTAAATGGTAGGGTTAGAAGTTCCCACTCGCCCGGCAGCCTGATCCATTTCTCCTAATGTTAAAGGTATCCTACGGGCTAGTAGAATGTTCATGTTTTGTTACCGGGTATTTATATCATTATTTGGGCGAGTAGGTTTTAAAGTTAATTCCGGTGAGTAGGTTTTAAAGTTAAGTTGGAGTTCTAACCCTGGCACAGTGTAGCCCCAGTCATACACAGTTCTTATAGTTGTAGATATCTCATAGACAATTATGTAAATAATTAAGGTATTTTCTATGCATGTACAGTCATGTTTGAAGGACAAGACATAGAATATGTCAATCTCTAATGTCAATGTCTAGCTCATATGCATGAATTTCATTTTTCTTTTTTAAGTATATTTTGTAAGCTTCTGTTTGACATGTAAACTTTCACTTATTCGATTTGTCAAATTCTTTTCTTATGATGTTGTAGTTCTTTTGGGGGATCATCTTTATCAGTCACTCGGTCTAACAGATAATTTTAATGTTGCTTAGAATAGTGAACATATTCCATGAACCAATTAAATTTAAGATTTTAAATTTACAATAAGTAATGCTGGCCATTTATACACACATTTTAACATACAGAAAAAAAATAGAAATTAAATTAAAGTTTTTAAATAATATTTCTAAAAAAAAAGAATTTAAAAAAAAGTGTTTTCGAAATTGCTATACTTAGAGATGAACTTTTATGAATTCAAAATTTCACCTAGACGTGACTGATTCGGCCATATTGGTAGTCAGTGACTGAACGAGTATGATCCCCCCTTCTGTTGGAAGTTCCTTCTTGTTTTCTGGTGGAGAGTGAGAACACATATCCTTTCCTCTTTTAGCTTTCGTGGGTAGTTCTGGCGACGCCCCTTCAGAAGCCTCTCCGTATTACGAGGGTAAGATAACATGTCATCGGCTTTTGTACACTACAATAACTATACCAGCCGCTAAAAACGCCACTGTTAAATGTCAGCACCAAGCTAGGAAAACATAGAGGAAATGTCCGACTGTAACTGGCAATGTCCTTGGTAAAACTTGGTCACCTTTTTTGCTGTGTTTCTCAATTTTCTGCTGTTTCTGTGTGTGACACAATGGTCGAACCATGCAAGCTAGGGTTTTACTGTTTGATCACGTCAAGCTAACTAGTACTGCACCCTGTACGAAGTGGGTGGGGTTATTTACGGTTCAAGGAGTCGGAATTCATTAAATTGTATTGGAACAAGAACATTAATATTCCCTAAACAGCAAAAGTAATAAAAAAAAATAGCAAAATATCAATAGTTATTCCAAAGTAAATGTGTCCAGTTTATTAATAAATAATTTATCAAATTCGAAATTATTCTTTGGACACGTTTAGTTATTAACAGGCATACATGAAAAAAAAAGAGATTGATCTGAACCTTTGCTGTGGCTAAAACCTCCAATAGAAGCTGTCACTTCTGATATATTGTAATCCACATGGATTTGTCTCCCCTGACTTGTAACACTGATGAAGTTGTCTCCCCTGATTGCACTAACATTCCTCCTCTCACAGGCAGATAATGTTCTGTAGTGTACAAAAGCCAGGGTTTGTTCCGTCCAGTACTCACGCTGTCTTTCTGTGTTCACAGCAGTGCAGCAAGAACGCAAACCTCCCGATCAGAAGGAGAAGATTCAGACGACAGTGGCGACCTCAACACAGAGAATCTACATCCGGAAAGACTTCAGCAGTCCGTCTGCAGCTATCCCAACTTTCGCCACCAAGGTGAATATCATGGACAACGTAGGGAACATTTTCATTATTTATTTATTTGTTGAATTTCTTTATGTCGTTTCTTTAATTTATAGTTACCCTCATTGAAAAGTGACATTTACGCATGACGCCCATAACATTTGGAAAACTGATAATCAGGATAGTGCCATAGGAAGATACTCTTCTCGTTGAGTGCCAACGTGTATGTTGTGTTTGTTTCCACATTGTAACATATTGTAGCAGTAATACCTTCTCAGTGATACAACACACATTAATTAAAGGAAGGTATCTTCCTGCCATAAACTGACAAATCATGATATCAGTGGAACACCAAGGATGATATTTCTACAGAGAGTACATCCTGTCAATATTGGGTCAGAAAGGTAAATTTCGCATTGATGCCAGGCTTCCAGGACAGGGTTTGAACTCGGGACCTTCCGCTCCGAAGTCGGAACGTTCTACCACTGCGCTACCAGCTGCCCCATGAAGCTCTCGTGCCTATGCTCAAATACTAGACAGATACTGACTTTTGTGTTGTTGTTTCTCAGAGCCCCGAGGACAGTAAAGCCGGCATCACTGGAAGTCTCCTGGCCAACCTACAGGAGAGGGTCATACAGACCGACCAGGGCATGGTCATACTCAGCTCACAGATGCCTAACCCTACCACAGCCAACACAGGTGGGTGCGACACAGGTAACCCTTGAACTGCACACCTTATTATTCTTTATTTTCTCTATATTACAGTAGACCTCGCATATAAAGAAGTACTCATTGGGACCGGCTATTTTTGTCCGTTATATGCGAAGTCCGTTATACGCATATGCCGTAATTTGTGTTAGACAGGACCAGGACTTCAGATTCAGTACGTTATAGGCGCGTGTCCGGTTTATGCGAAGCCGTTATATGCAAGGTCTATTGTATTTAAATTGATAATATTTAAATTGATAAAATTTACATTTATTTTTATTAAATGTACTTACATTTTATTATTATTTAAATTTACTTTTTGTATTAAATTTACTTTAAAAAAACATTTATTATTATTTGTAATGACATCTGGCAGGAATTGATTTCAGACCATTTATTTTCGACAATCATGGGATGTTTCAGATCTGAGCACCCTGGCTAGTGTGGTGACGACACTGGCTAACATGGGGAAGAATGACGGCGACCAGACCAACGCCATGGGCGACCCTGGTGCGTCGTCAAACTGCGACTCTGACGGTGACGCCAACACCGATTCGGTCGCTAAAGCATTCGATACTCTGGCCAAGGCCGTACATACACAGAACGCACAGGTGAGGGGAAGTAACTCTGCACTGGCAATCTCGGTAGCATGGATATACTAGTCTTAAGTCGTAGGCAACGAACTGACCGTGTTGCACTACAGTAATTGCCATGTATTTTATTTTAATTATTATTTAAAAATTAATTATGTACAGTGCTCCCTCGATATAACGCCCTTCGATGCACCGCGGATTCGGATACAACGCGGGGTCCAACATGGACCCCATTTAAAAAAAAAAGTTTTTATTTATTTATTTTTTCCTACCAAATATAACGTGGGTATTATAATGCGGGTGACATGTCATGGACCCCAACTTCAGCGTTATATCGAGGGATCACTGTAGTTATATCATTGCCATATCTGTCGCTGATCTCTGTGTAGGTCACTGATTGCCATGTAGGTCACTGATTGCCATGTGTTGTTAATTTCAGGGTGGCAGTCTGGACCAGTCCATGTCTGAGAGCAGTCTGAACGAGTCTGGTATGAGTGAGTCTGGAGAAGCCAGCTTTGTCATTGACATTGAAGGTGTGTTTACTCAGAACGTGCCCACAGGAATATACCCCCATGTTGATTAACTTAAATTAAAGGTGTACCTTTGTTTATATAAAGGTTTGTGATACAGACCATTATATAATGATGGTCTGATTGCAATAGTAAAGTAACAAATTTAGAATAAAAGCAGCAACTGGAAATGATACTTTGGAATATTTTTATGTTTTTTTTGAAAAGTGAGTAATTTATTTATTTATTATTATTATATTATATATTTTTTTACAATACTGTCTCAAATTTTATTTCTGGAATGTTATCCTTCTCATCTATTATTTCCTGAAGACACATTTATATTTAATATAGCAAGATGAACAGTTTTCAATGAGATTTTACTGATGGTGATTTCTGTGCTGTAGGCCCGATCCTGTCAGAGTCCAACTTCCAGTTCAACCTGACGACGCCGTCGCCCATGCCCGCGTACCTGAATGTCCACTACATCTGTGAGAGTGCCTCGCGCCTCCTCTTCCTCTCCATGCATTGGACTCGCTCAATCAATGCCTTTCAGATTCTCAGGTACGTCACGTGCTTTAACGATCGTCGCAAATGGGTGAAAGATTCCCGCAGTGACGTTAAACTCCATATTCACTCACTCACGTGCTTTAACGATATGTTAACATAATGTTTGTCATTATTATTATTATTATACACATTTATAAAGAGCAAATATCCAGAATAACTGCTCAAATGCGCTTATTATCCCGGTCAACAGAACTGTGCACTCAATTCCTTCTCAAATAGTCGTATATGGGTGAAAGATTCCACTGTGACGTTAATCTTCATAATCACTCTCTCATGTGCTCAAACTCTTGCTGGTCATAAATTTAAAGTCATTTGCAATGAGTATCTCTTCCCACACAATTAATTATTTTCCTCTATTTTTTTTAGTATTGCATTCAAATAAAATGAATTATTTCCAATGAATTTATCAGACAATCATTTGTTTTCCATTTAATTAGATTAAACAATCTCTAGTTCCATTGTAAATATTACCATGGTAAAATCTCAAAATGTTATTGTTGTAAAATCAGACCTGTTATTTGAAGAAAACCTTATCAAAAGTTGCATATGGATGAAAGATTCCTGCTGCAAAATACTTCATCAAAAGTTAGTTCCTGTCTGCTTGTAGAAACCACTAACATTGATTTGATTGGTAGAAACAGTTATGATGTCATTGATTTGATTGGTGCATCAGTTCCTATGTGTGTATGTTACAGCCCCGACATGCAGACCGTGATCGTGCGGTCGTGCTGGAGCGAACTCTTCTGTCTGGGTCTGGCCCAGTGCGCCAACACCATGTGTCTCTCCACCATCCTGGCGGCCATCTTGAACCACCTCCAGGCCACCCTGCAGCAAGGTACTGTGGACCGCTCAGACTCTTGTCGGCACCGGCTTTCTCTAGTACCACTCGTTCCTACTTCTGATCTCTTCTCTAGCACCACTTGTTGTCTGTCCACCTACCGTCTGCTGTTCCTACTTCTGATCTCTTCTCTAGCACTACTCGTTGTCTGTCTGTCCACCTACCATCTGCCGTTCCTACTTCTGATCTCTTCTCTAGCACTACTCGTTGTCTGTCTGTCCACCTACCGTCTGCCGTTCCTACTTCTGATCTCTTCTCTAGCACTACTCTTTGTCTGTCTGTCCACCTACCGTCTGCTGTTCCTACTTCTGATCTCTTCTCTAGCACCACTCGTTGTCTGTCCACCTACCGTCTGCCGTTCCTACTTCTAATGTTTTCTCTAGCACTACTCTTTGTCTGTCTGTCCACCTACCGTCTGCCGTTCCTACTTCTGATGTCTTCTCTAGCACCACTCGTTGTCTGTCCACCTACCGTCCACCTACCGTCTGCCGTTTCTGCTTCTGACGTGATTGTGTCTTTGTCTAACACTCCTCTCATTACATATGGGTGAAAAATTCACAAGTGTTTGTAATTTTGTTAGTAATCATTACTAAACTAGCAAACACTCGCAAGCGCATGTAATTGTAAACATTTTTATTTGTATAATTTAATATCTATTAAATATTTGTATGAATAGAAAGTAAATTGACATTCATCGGTGTATCTGTTGTGGGATGAATTTAATTTGCTTTGTCAATTTCAGAGAAAGGTGACCAGGACAAGGTGAAGGTCGTTATAGAACATATCATTCGCCTCCAGGACTACATCAACGCCATGTCACAGCTCCAGGTGACGGCCGCGGAGTACGCCTATCTCAAGACTCTCGTCCTGTTCTTCTTTGGTGAGTCATCGGGCGGTGACGGTGCTTACAGAAGTGCTGAGTCACACTATAGGCCCTGGCGCTGTACAAGATTAATTACAAAACTACTATGACCGATCTGGTGCCCGTTGCACGACGCTCTTGTAGTGCTACAATAGTTGTAACTGAGCTCCCGCCACAATAGAAAGCGGTGACGTTACAATAGTTGTAGCCTACAAGAGGGTCGTTCAACGGGCACCTGTTCTGGCAAATCATTGTGGTATTCATTTTGTAGGTGTTTAGTTACGAGATAATTCCGCTGACTGGAAGTGTAGATAGATATCATACTCCTACTGTAGCCACTAGCCAGTGTATAAAACTCCAGCAATTTCACTGCCAGGCATGAGGACTGGTAAGTCTGAGAAGTTAACTGTTCTCACATATGTTGGCCAGTGATCGATTTTATACATCTTAAAAAATATACAAAAAGTAACACGACATGCGGGCATGCAAGGCTAGAACTTGTGTCGTGCGGACAGCCTCTATTTCTATCACTGCTGTAGCTATTCCTTCAATGTTAGACGGAACATGTACAGTGTTCGAATTAATAGAGGATCCGGGGGTCATTTGAAAATCTGTAATGTTAAAGGTGTCTGTCTGACTCCCTGAAAATTACAGGTTTTACCACCACATGGGCCTATGGAGAATGACCCCCTTATTATTTTCTTTATTTCGAACACTGATGTAGATAGTTACTGTACCGCTATTGCTTGCTTTCAGATAACCCGAACATCCGGAGCAAACGTCAGATAGAGAAGCTGCAGGAGAAGACGAGCAAGGAGCTGGTGCAGCACGTGCAGTCCAACAGCGGCTCCTCGGACCGCATCGCAAAGCTGCTCCTGCGCCTGCCCCCGCTCAAGACGTTCAGTCCCAACACCATGGAGGAGCTGTTCTTCTCGGGACTGATCGGCAGCGTGCAGATCGACAGCATCATCCCGTACATCCTGAGGATGGAGACGGCCGAGTATAACCTGCAGATGACGGGGCAGCTGCTGACGCCGCCCCAGGGCCAGGAGTACGGCATGCACACCATGAACGGCCTGCCCGCGCAGGGCACCATCCTCCAGGACTTCAACGTGTCCATGGTCAACGGGCCCGTCACTCAGGTCCTGCAGGCTCACATGAACCCGGGCTCGAGCGCGTGACATCTCGACCAGGCTGTCACGTAGTCCCGTTAACTCCGACCGGGCGACGGTGGTGGTGACGCATCTCGCTGGATGACTGACAGTGGGTGGCGACATCGTGTCTCGCTTTGATGACTGACAGTGGGTGGCGACACATCTCGCTGGATGACTGACAGTGGGTGGCGACATCGTGTGTCTCGCTGGATGACTGACAGTGGGTGGCGACATCGTGTGTCTCGCTGGATGACTGACAGTGGGTGGTGACACATCTCGCTGGATGACTGACAGTGGGTGGTGACATCGTGTCCTGTTGACTTGACGATTTACCGACCGGTCGGATGGGAATTTTATGGGAGCCAGGATTCATCTAAAAGACGTTTATTTTGCGGAGGTGTTCTCCCTGCCCGAGTTACGTGACGTGTAGTTAAAACTGAACAAGTCGTGAAAGTGCTATAGACATGGGTTGCGAGCTGGCAATCGTGTTGTGAGTGACAAAACAATGGGGATAGGCTTCTTGGTGCTGTGACACGTGGCTACTTCTCACTTCAATTTCAAAGTGCATTCAGTTCTCTGTCATCGTCGTGCCGTCATCCTCTTTCATATCTTTATAATATGCTCATCATAGAAATTGGACTAACCTTGAAAGATCATCATAATATATATATATATATATATGTTTCCTTTATGCAACGAGATTTGGGCACAATTTACTTTAAATTCTAATTTAAATTTCCTGTTACAGAAGTAAAACAGAAGTAAATTTTGTATTTGTTCTTTAAAATACTAACACTTTTTTTTCCATTACGTACCATTCCCATGTTGTTATTCATACGATAATCAGAGATGAAGAAATGGTATTGAGTAGTTATCGCGAGAGATTAATGTACATGTATATCGTCGATACTTCTATGCTGATAGCCACATAGCGACACTATGAATCAGTACATGTTTGCCTTGATCATATTCTTTCAGTGATACAAGTACCACATCATGCTCATAATCGATATAATCATCACCATCGCCATCTCATAATATCGGTAGTTGTGGTTGCCATGGTTGCACTGTTCCGTAACCATGGCGACTTAGCGGTCGTCATGGTGATGTGTTGTAGTTCTGTAGTTCTTTGACATAGTACCTACTGGATAATATAACCTGGTCAGGATTTAGAACAAGTACTCGGTATAAGGTAGACAGCTGCCATGGCAACACCGTCATATCATTTGAAATATTGAAGAAACAAGGCAGCAAACATTCATTCTATATCCAGTCATGGGATGTTCAACCAAGGAAAGAATTTAACGTGTGTATGCCTAGTTATCAACAAGTTTCAGTTTAATCTCGATTGTGTTCACTTTATTTCTAAATATAATGTTACTGAAATGTACGCGGAAGTGGGAAATCGTCACATATGTTTTCTTGTTGACCTCAACAAGTGTTGTGAGGCGTACGTGGGATGTTTTATTTTCAGGACGTCAATCTGATATAAACAGTCTTCAGAATCTTAGAACATGTGTACACGGGATGAGTTATGGTAGAATTATATTAGAATTAAGACATTGGAAGCTTTAATTAGAATTTATTTTGCTACGACTATCTTGTTTTCTTCATTCATTATTTCAGTTAGTGATCGTGCGAACTGTCAAATTCTGCTAATATCTGTACAGTTTCAACATCTTGCCTGTACAAATGGCAGGATAAACACATTCAAAACATTGTTAGTCTTGATAGTTAACGATAACTACTTTTATTACAAAATTCCTTTTAATTTGTTATCTTCTTCTGGAAGATTTGTGTTCCAGTTTGACTATGATCATTTCAAGTTCATTAAGGTCAAGGTCATTCTATATCAGATTTGAATCGCCCCTCCAATTTAAAAAATTAAAATCCCATTTAGCTAACAGTACCCCAAGAACTACACTATTTTGTGTGAATGGTAGACTTCAACAGATTTATCGACTGGTTTAAATGGACATTTTCCAGCTTGGTTTGTAGGCTATGTCTCCTACGTTTAACCCTGTACTCGTTATATACTCAGTCAGTACGTGGCTGTACCTCTGTTCTACCTGTCACTACATGTGTTCAACTAACAAGCATAATGTATTTGTTTTATACCTACTCTACTTTTCTATCCTTGGTTTTGGTTATGTGTTTTTAATACATATATTTGTCTCTCTATTTTCACAATGATCTTACAGTGTAGGTATGCCTAGATACTGTATCATTAAGTAATTAACTTATTATGGTAGCTCAGTTCAGTGGCTGTGTTCTCTCAGTCTGTCATGTTGATAGTGTTGACTATAGCCTATGTCTGACTTCAGCCTATATATGACTAGCCTATGTATGACTGTAAGTTGTAACCCATGTCAGACTTGAGGATATATCTGACTAGACTATGTTGACTTTAGCCGATGTCTAATTCTAGCCTATATTTAACTATAGCATATGTCTGACTAGACTATGTCTGAAATCTGCTTATCTGACTAGCTATGTATGACTGCAGCCTATGTCTGACTTTAGCCTATATCTAACTTTAGTCTATGTATGACTAGCATGTCGGACTACCTATGTCTGACTAGCCTGTCAGACTACCTATGTCTGACTAGCCTGTCGGACTACCTATGTCTGACTAGCTTGTCGGACTACCTATGTCTAACATGTCTAACTAGCCTGTTGGACTACCTATGTCTGACTAGCCTATGACTAGCTATGTCTGACTAGCTATGTATAACTGATATCTGACTTTAGCAAATGTCTGACTAGCCTGTGTCATTTAGCCTACATCTGACTGCAGCAGATATTTGACTAGCCTATATCTGACTGCCAACTTTGTTGTAACATCTTACGATAGTCATTCTCCAAACTATCCTGCGTTGTAGGATCCAGACAATTTAGTTCAGCCAATACGGTTCTTATCTCGCATGATGTTTTATTTAACAATGCTACCTACCGTATACACATTAACATAATGAAGATATTTCTCAGCGTTTCAGCGTTATGCTTACTGACAAGTCTTGCCTTACCTTACAACTAACTCGTTCATGTTTTTTCATCAACTTACTGTTACTGACATGTATGTATATTGTAATCATTATCCTTGTACTATAGAGATTGGATATCGTTCTGTTGTGTTACGTGATTGTCTCCCCAGCGCGGGATGTCGTTCTATGTAAATACATTCTCCACAGTCGTCGGTTCTGCTATAAGCAGTTTGCTATGGTGTACATTTGATTTCCCATTGTTTTTACTTCATGTTTCATCAGCTGTGTTTCATCGCATCGTGTCATCGGTCCAGTTCAGTTAGGATTGGGATTTTAACATTAGCGTTCTTTATCTTGCAGTTGGGATCAAACATTGCAAATGTGTTCCTTTCAATATGTGACTCTTGACATCTTAAAGTAGGAAAGACAGTTTAGTAGTATAATGCTATCTATGATCAAGGTGTGCAATAATGCTTAGCATACTAGTTACTAGCCAACACATATCAGATTCAAATACTAATCGTATTTGTCTAGGTAGATTAGAAGTCGTTGTTATAACAACAATTGAGTTAGGTTAATAATTAAGATATTAAAGTATTTTGATTTGATCACAGCAACTTTAAGACTTGATAACAAGTCTGATATAATAAGGATGTATTTTGTATATATAGATAAATATATTTGAAATATGAATACATCAATTTGTTCCTGTGGTTCAACACATTTAACCCTCTCCCTGCTGGAGGCAACTTAAGTTGCCCGATCACATGCAGAAATAGAACACTTTGATTTTATTCAGCAGGGAGAAGGTTAAAGTGGTGTTAATTCCTCATTTGAATATTCAGTTTCATAAAACCCTACATCATTTCGCATATTTAGTGTGTCGCATTTACCTAGATCTAATTTCCCACCTATATTTTTCCAGATTTCTATATGAAAAGTAATATTTATTTTTTTTGGTAGGCATAGATCAAAGTAGACTTATATTGCAGCACAGTCATCCTCATTATAGGTTCGCATCCCTTGACAGATTGTAATGTGTATATTTATTCTGTTTGTCCTCATCGCTGTAGAATATTTCTTTCAGGGATGCCTAGCATCTATGCCAATTGTACATGTATCTTCTTACTTTCTTGTTAACCATATCTACCACATTGTACAGATTTTGTTTTAGCTTATTTTAGCTTCAACGGTTATTATTAACAAATGATAATATATTGTTGGGTATGTACCAATATCAAATTATGTTAATTTTATCTTTTGACAAAATTTGTGGTCATTTCTCATGTATTTATTTTAGTTGTTATTCTCTTAAATGTGAAATGCCGGTAAAACGTTTTGTTGATATTCACTAACATATTAAGTATATGTTATAATGTTAACGGTCGCCCAACACCTTTGAGACTCCTTAATAAGTAAGGCCTATTAAATATAATATCTATTTGTATCGAAATGTGCCCTATAGCCACCATGGTTTCTTTCTACAAATAGAGCATATTGCTCTTGTACATGGTGATCAGGCTCTTACAAGAGTGCTATGGTCGCTATTCGAGAGCTTTGAGAAATGTTACCCAGTATCGAGAAGGAACGTTTCGTTATGGAACGGACGTTTCGTTATGGAAGGGACGTTTCGTTATGGTTTTATAATCATTTTTATCTACAAGTAAATGATGGCTTAGGGCACATTTCAGACTGGCCGCTCTTACACATTCTGTTCTTCATAAAACACCTCGGTTTTGTACATTGTACAACACCTGGGTTCCTGCTCATGTATAGTGTTAGCAAGCATCACTAGACTCTATGTACGATGAAGTCAACATGTTATTGTTTAATGGATAGGAATACTTTGCAGTCGTCGCTCGTGTACTCATGTGTTGGAGCTTTGCGTGTACTTCGTAATATTTAACTGATTGGCCAATCATTCAGCCATTCCGTTATCTCAGTGGAATTTTCGAAGGATTGGATATTCATATTGAAAATGATTAGTTATTTCATAAATATTATCAACAACATATTATCAACAACATGCATGCACAGACACATACATGTGTGCATACACACCCACGCACCCACTCATCTACAGTACCCACACATACACACATCAAATACCCATAAATCTGGTTTATTACAATATCTGTAAATATGTTGGTTCAGCAATTTAAATATAGGCTTCAGAATATAACCATTTGTGCACAATCAACAGCATGCTCCTTTTGTCGGTTTGTAAAGTTGTTTCCTTGATTATCAATGAATAAGCTATTTTTTGGAGCCTACCTATAATTAAATTGCAACCCGACCTACCAAGTGCTATGTTAAAAAATATGTATTATTTTATACCAGTTTGACTCGATTGACGTATTTGTACATGCAGCTTCATGTTTTATCGAAAAACAATTTCTGTCCCGTTACTATTAATATCATGCATGCCATTTTGAGAAGGAAAGGTGAAATTATTAAATCAGTTGATTATCCACGTATATGTGTTGGTTACAGTACAAATATGCATGTTTCCTAAGGGTATCGTTCTCTCTGTAGGACGTAGATACGAGGCACTTGGTAGGTGGGGTGTCCTTCTGACGTGGACGACGACAACGTCCGCCAGTTGGTTGCAGCCTCTACTACAGTAACGAGGTGTTGTTGTCTGCTTTGTTTAATAAAAATGCTTTGCCGTCCGACAAGTGACACTTTAATCGGCCTGCTGTTTTTATTTAAGACGACCCTAGCCCTTGTCAATGGCGTTTCGTATCAATTTTTCGATTTTTAATGATTTTGACATTTTTTGAAAATGTATATAATTTTCAAAAAATTTCAAAATCATT
>JAVCKZ010059020.1:0-15851 GCA_034780755.1 Lepetodrilus elevatus
CGCGATCATGGTTTGACCCATCGATCTTCCGCACTCCGGGCGGGCGCTCAAAGCTTTACACCACGGAGTCGGTATGAATTATTATTGTTATTATTATTATTATTACACATAATCTGCACCGGTGTTAACACAAGTGTGACGTCTATGGAATCCAGTCAAGTGCATGTTGCCTGATAACACTGATTCGAAGTTCAATGGTACTGAATGCAGATATAACACCATGTAGGATATTAAAATGATCCGTGAAATCTGATAACAATATCTCCCGCTTCAGTGCTCAGTCAATTCCATTAGAACCAGTCATGTGCACTATTTCGCATATCCTCTTGACGCTAGTGGGATGTAGGAAGGATGATAAATAGTCGAATTATGTTTGTATCCTCGGACAATATATGAGCGGTTACCTTGGGGAGTCAACACCGATTTTTACACCTTGAAGTATTTGGCATATACTAGTACTAGTATAGGGTCCTCAGTGATCATGTAGGGTCCTATATGTACCAATATGATGTACATGTATACCAAAGTGGGTTTCTGAATACATGGTGAATACGTAATGAAATGAACTATATCACCATAGAGTACACTTCTCTGAGTGTGATTCGTCACCAAGCTTATTTTGGTTGTAGTCCGATACAATAAAAACACACTGGACTACCTTATGTGCTACTATACATTATAATCCGCATTTATAACAATGCATTTGTTTCAATAATTGTTCAATGTATTAGTTGTTATATCCAGCATATCATAGAGATAGAGAGAGCGAGAGCGAGAGAGAAAGATGGAGAGAGAGAGAGGGACCGAGAGAGAGAGAGAGAGAGAGTGTGTATTTTCTGAAGTTGGCATAACTTGTACCCACTCCCTTTCTATTGTGCATAGCATATATTTAAACTATGACGATTACATGTGTTTATGTGTACAATGTGGGCGTGTGCATACTTTGCAAAAGAGACTGCATATGCATATCCCGTTGATTCGATGCATGTCTAACGTCTAAGTCAAACGTGCATCTACATATAGAAGACAATGGTACCGTTGATAAACCGAGTCACCCTCGTACAAGATGGTATTTACACAGTAGCTCCGTATGTGTCACAAGGTCATGTCACAAACGCTTTCATTAGGCGTCACAGAGACGCATATTCTATTGACGCCTATGTCTTTGATTAAATATTCCGGTGAACCAATCCATTATAGTTTTCCTTAGTAACCCTTTCCCCTCCATTGCTCTATACTAAAACAGCCTTAGTTCAAAGACACCTTTTAATATAAGAATATTTGTGCAGTTTCTAATACCGTGAAATCATGTTTCGCTTTCGCTCGTCTTAACTCCCAACTTTATACCGTATCAGAAGACATTTTTATTTTATTTCCGTCGCGAATATTTGCCCAAGTATTTGCCAGACTTCAAAGCAACTGGAAAGGAACAGTTTGGTATTGCCAATGGAATTATCCACTATTGCCTTATGTAATTACATCATTATGTGTCATGGGCTATCAAAGGAGGGGATACTTGATACACATCTGGAAATAGAGACGGTATTGATTGAGAGCAAATAAACCATCTTCCGTATCAATCTTGCACACATGGCTAAGATTTTATAGTAAACCGAGAACATGCCTTAATTTGTTTACCAACATTGCATGAACACATAAATTAAGCTATTGAAACGTATTCTAATGAAATTGGTAAAACATATATTATTGGCACTACATGGAAATACATCTCTGGAGACTGGATAACAGTTGCCATCCATGTTGCAAAAGTCTACCACCTACAACCATTACGTATAGCTCTGAGAGTTATCTTCTAGCTATATAAGTGTCCCAAAACGTTGTATTATATGGGGAGCGACATTAATAATAGATGCCATAATCCTATGTGTCAATCCAATTTCATGATGTATATATTTTGTTATGTCTTAACATATATATATATATTGTTGTTTTGTTTAGATTGTCATGATAACTATTGTTTAAATCAAATGCATGAAATGCGTGTATTTAGGGAGTTATTTAATGATGCTAAGAAAAACATCAATCCAATTTCATTTCATGTTATGTCATGTCAATTGTCTTGTTTGTACTTTCATGAAAATAACTATTGTTTACATCAAGTCTTTCCACTTCGTGAATGATGTTAACAAAATGCCAAGGTTTTACACAGATGAATTGCCTTATTCTTGTCATATCTGCAGTCGTATTGTATATATATATATAGATCATGAACAGGAACATTTCCATTGCGACCACATACGAGTGGTATCCCTATTGGTGCTTTCTTCAGATCTGTAATTCCTGTATCTTTTGTGACGTCTTCTACGAATGTTAATGTCATTTAGCTCATTCGACAGATCTGTAATTTCTGTATTATTTTGGTTTTGTGACGTCACATATGAGTGTTATATCCTTAGTTCTTTCTACACATCTGTAATGTCTGCATATTTTGTGACGTCTTCTACGATTGTTAATGCCATTTATCTCATACGACATATCTGTAATGTGTGTATCCTTTTGGTTTTGTGACACCACATACGAGTGTTAATGATGTCCTTACCTCTTTTCACATATCTACAATGTCTGCATCTTCTGTGATGTCTTCTACGAATGTTAATGCCATTCGACAGATCTGTAATTTATGTATTATTTGGCTTTGTGTTATATGTCGTTGGCGCTTTATCCAGATCTGTAATTTCTGATACATCTCTGTAAAAGTAATGAGTTATTCCTTTCTGTCTCATTTATAGTACCAGATCAAGGCACGAGGTGGAAGAACCTAAGTGACGTGGCCATAATACTCTTAGGTTATATTGCCCGTTGGCCGTACATACTGAATTGTATCGGGTGCTCAAAAATCTGCCATCTGACTGTAACCTCAACGGCATTATATATACATACATATATATAGAGAGATAGATACATATGTAATTATCAAGATGGTATTTTCTCTTAAACTTCGCAGAGATCTCTGATCATGATAGGATGGCAAACGCGAATCGCCAAGGAAATTAATCAGTACTAGGCTACCAGTAGTGGCTTAGCTGACTTGGCTGACTTAACTTTTACAAGTTTACAGGTTATCGATTCAACGTCAACGTTCCATTGCTTTAAGGGTCACTACCGAATAGCATTTGCCATAGAAAAATATCTTGCTAATTTCATTTTTACCATTAAATTACGCCACGTTGTGATTTTTTGGGAGGGTTATTCACTACATGAATACTAATCATCACGATATATACGGTACATATTGAAACGATCGATATACTATTTACTTTGATTATATATATTATGACGAGGATTATTTTTAGATTTGTTTTTGTACATTCGCGGATTCGTAATATTCAAGATTGAAAATAATAATACGATGTATTAGTATGGAGTGAATTAGTACGTAAGATATAGATGATACTACATCGAGTCCATTGTCTTTTAGAACTGCGAAGACGGAAAATTAACGATATATGACTATGATATACCGAAATAATAAATGTCGGTGCATTGTAGTATTACCCTATTTATTATATATATATACATGTATATATATTTGTGTATGGTTTTATTATTAATTATGAAAAGAAAAGTCCATACTAGTTTAGATTGTCATTTAGATACTCGTACACACATACTTAAATAAATATACTCTTACTTATCATATAATGAAAGCCGATGGACATTCCTGTCCCATTTCTTGTAGGCTATCTAATGAAGGCCAGCGGAAACGAAACAAAACCAGTCGTCCGAGATGGTCAATGAACGTTGCCCCGTTTTTCGAGATATTTCAACATCATCTGGCAGATCCTTATAACACATATATATGAGTAGGGCCAGAGGAACGACCAGCAGACAGACGACGTCCTTTAGTCTCTCTTCAAGAGGACACGCACGCTGGTGTCGTCTCTTAGCAACATATGTGGAATTGGCGAGTTTTGGACTGTAGCGATATGTGAAGACACCTTTTAGCTGGTGAGAAGGACTCAGGTCTCTCACGAACGTCACGTTGGTTATTTGTACGACATAATTTGGCAGGCGAGTAATGATTTGTAAATGAACGTGTTGGCATGAGAGAAGATGGGCGAGGAGGGGGAGAGAAAGAAAGACAGAGTGAGAGAGAGAGGGGAGGAAGGGGAGTGGGAGAGGGAAGAAGGGATATACACAGACAGAGAAAGACAGAGAGATGAGACATGAGACGGACTGAAGGATAGAGAGAGAGAGAGAACGAGCGAAAGATACATATAAATAGAAAAGAGAGAGAGAAAAAGCAATGGGAAGTTGGCTCCTTTTTCCTTTTTCGATATTCAAAATATTTCTAGTGGGTTTTTTTCTGAATAAGGAGCTAGTGTTCTACGGTACATGACAGATTATGCAATTCAGATTTGATAGGTGCAATATAAGGTCTCAATAGCGCCTATCAACTTATGTAGGTGTCATATAAGCACACTTCCGGTTTAGGCACGTTTTAATGATTTTCGTGATTTTTCGCGTAGTTGTAGGAGAATTACGGTACGTGAAAGAAATTTGGTGTTAATACATTAAATATTTGTCATTGATACCTTATAAATGCATACGTTTATAATTGAATTTACTTCAGAAAAAAACCCTAGAAAAACATATCTAGTGGAACACATTTTAATGTTTTACTAAAGCATCAATGGGACCGATTCTTGGCGTTAAAGTGCCAGATACCCGTACCCGTTCCACAGCGCAATCGTAGCGCTACGAGAGTCGTAACTCCTGGGTATCGTTTCTCCAAACTTTGCTTTACACTATCATGACTATGATACCATAGTGCTCTCCTCGGTGGCTCACAGATTAAGAAAGAAAGAAACTGAGAAACTAGACTCTTGATGCTAGGGAGTTACGACTGTCGTAACTCTACGATTGTTCTGTGGAACGAGGACATGAGGGACCTACAGCAGTTCTTCATGGGTATTTCTTCAGTTACTCGTGTTGCGTCGCTAACGAAAACAGCGTAATTAATGTCCAATGTAGGGTTTCAGGCAGCTTTCCTATCTATATAGTACAAGAGTCCCACTACATGTACTATAATTTACTTTTATTATGAATGCAGAATCCTTGTAATTCTTACTAGCTTCTGCTTTAACAACAACAACAACAAAAACCCACATTTAACAGTGTCATTTGATTATTATATATGATGAATAATTGTACATGTATATATTCTTTTCTCAATATAATAATTGTACTTTATATGAATATATTATATTGTTTTTAATAATACTATTTATATATACTATTATAACTGTCTCATAAGCCAATATGGCTGGGTGTTTTAATTTATTGTTTGGACATGCAATCCATGTTATATGCACTGACACTTTAATAAACTATTCTTCTTCTTCTTCTTAGAGGAATATTCTCGAAGTATATCTGTAGCCCGTTGATAGCATACTATAAAGCTAAAACGAATACATGTACACGACTACTCGTCCTTAGTTAATTTGCTTGAGTATAGAATCACGAACTTTTCTGCCACATCCTATTGGAACTGTCTGTGTTTCTGCCATCAGCGTTGATCGGATTTAATATAATAATTATAAACAGCTGAGCTTCTCTTTGTGTCGTTTCAAATGTGTATGTAAGAATATATGTTAAAATCTAATTTATGTATTTACCATATCTTTCAGATTGAGGTATAGGATGAAAGAGTTCACCGGAAGTGACCACGACAGAACACCGACTAGGGCAATAACTCGTGACATGAATAGGTTACTGTTTAATACTGTAGAGTGATACTAATCCTAAGCAGTTTAAATATTGCTGAAAAAAAATAAGCCTCGGTAAGTGGTCAAAAATATATTATACAAAAAATAATCAATTTACAATTTTGTTTAGTAGGCTGTGAATATTATTGTCATTTCTGGTGCTTGTCTTTAAGCGTAATTAACTTCATTCCTTTCACACACGGGGTATTTCTGGATTCTGGCGTGCGACTCCAAAGTTCGCGACATCTGCCCTAGCTGCTCCGGATAGCCGGGGGCCACTTTAACCTACAGAAGGGGATTTCCCAGGACCTAAAGGGACAATATCGGCACTGCATGGAACCAATAGATGCTGTTGATGCTACACAAATATATCATGCTGTGTTTTGTAATATTACTGGGATATATCTCGTACACTCTTTTTATCGTGGAAGTCAAATTTGTAAAGGATACCGAATCTCATCAGTATTCATATTATAGGAGGGTAATTGAAAGCAAATTCAGATAAGTTGAATACAGTACTTCTAGTAGTTGTATTGTTGTCTTCGTATAATACGCTGCTTTAATGTTCATACTTTTTACTGTTTAAAATGTTATACGGAATGTTTTCTCCTTGTACATATGTGATAGCACAAAAAATATACGATTTGATATACGTGTATTTATTTATATTAGTAGTAGTAAATAGTTGTCCAATATCGATCTTTCCGTGCATACTGAATGTTTTTAAGCGCGCGATACCTATCTCATTCATACTGTATTAAAGAATTAATTAACTTATGAAATTAGTATTCATTTTTTAAATCCTCGCATATTTTAGTCAATGTAAATACTAGTACAAGTGATTAACAACAAACAAGCGGCTGATGGCATGTATAGGCCTGGCGGTGGAGAGTTGGGTGTGCGGGGGTGGGGAGTGGACTGTCGACCTGAACCAGGGGTCAGTCTGTCCACGTGCCTCCAGACGCTGGTCAAGACACGCGCACCTGGACTCCACCTTGGACCGGACCCAGCTCCTCATTAAAACGCCCAGTATGACACCCTTTTTTGTGTTATTTCATATCTCTTTAATCAAAGTCAACTAACCAAGTTCCGATTGTAGGGGAATTTCGTGCTCTCGAGGACTGTCGCGAGATGTTCGCGTGTCACTCGAGAAGAGTCACTGACCTTGAGGTCAGCCGTCACGTGCTTATATTCATACGCCGTCCTTATGACTGTTTTCGTTTGTTTTGTAATGAACGGGTAGGTCTTGGAAACGACAAAATGCAAATACGATCGGTCAGTTTTGAACCACCCTCTTCACTTCCCCCATATCCTAACGAGTGGTCAAGCGATACAGTTGCCGTCGGACACAATCGGATAAAGTCCATTCTGAACTCTTGACCGATTGCCTCGAGCATCCAAATGTTAAGAAAATACAAACACTCATCGTAATGAACGCCTTTAGATTACAATGGAAGTATTAATAATATCAATTTATATTTTTAGAAAAGAATAAATATGAATATTTACTTAAAGTCTTCCGCCAGACTTCAATTGTCTCGTGAATCAGTGGCGAATGCCACTTTGAAATTATGCATATTACATTAACAGACATTTATCCGTTCTTTACGTACGTGACTTTCTAACTAACGGCTGTATAAACGCAAAATCGGCTGGAATAACATGTGTACCGGCTGTAAAAGAAGGGATACCGGCATGGAATAAGTACAGACCGGCCGTAAAATGATATAGGTCTATGTTGTTTCCATCTAAAACAATTGTACGTTAAAAAATACACTATCTAGACTGAACAATCAAGTAACAGCTGATTAAGGGTTACGAGAAACTACAATCCATGTACATGTAATCACTTTCGGTTATATACAATCCTATTCTTTTTAAAGACCTTTCGCATGCTCAACCTGCAAGACAAGGAAGCACATTTGGTAGGCTATTAGTACCGGGTAGTGGTATGCATAGCTTCTACGAAATGTAATGTCTGTCTGTAAGCTACAAGTTGACAAATGCCACCATCGTACATTTTAAAGAACATCCACTATAGGCTTTAGAAACTTTAGAAATTAGAAAACGCCGTAGTAATATTATTCTAGCAAGATTATCTTTCAATTGACTATCATCAAATATAACATGTCTTTTGTTCTGTATCTACATTGTAACCTTTATTTAGGTTTAGGGCCTCAATGGTTCATAGTGCAATCACATTGATGCTGCACATAATGCAATCATTGCAATCCAACATCTGGCAGTGACCTCCCTTATCTCTCTCCCAGCAGCGACTCCACTTCACACCTTGCTGCGACTCCTACAATATGGGAAATAGCATTTGCATGTATCGTCCCAAAAAATTCATTGCAAATATTTATTATCACTAATGGATGGCTTTGGCTACAATGTGAACCTTTCCGTCAGCCCCTTGAAACCTGTCTCCGATATCTGCCGAGTGTGTACCCAACACCTGACAACTACTCGCATTGTCGTTCTGTAGGTGATAACAAACATTACCCCCTTCAGATCAGTCTCGGCAAAGCTACGTGTGTATAATCAGATGGTACCCGCGCAGAGCCATGATCGAGGGGTGGTGCACATGCAATAAATGGTTACCCAATCTTCACAGGATACTGTAGGAAATGCTATTCGAACGCGTATACGTGATTACAGTAATAGAGAGCGTTAATGTAAATCCCTCATTTATCCCTTCCCTAGCGAGTTGGTCACTTGGGTTCACACCTTCCATTAAAAGCCCGTAGTCGTCGTGATCCGGCCAACTGTTCCTGTAAATGGAGACACTATCAAAGATAACGCGGGACGTGATTGATTTCGACGTTTCATTATCGCCTAGCATCGCCTCATATTTTACCGTTTCCACAGAGATCTGTCCTCTCAAGTCGTACTGCGGGCTCTTTAACACCTGCCAGGTAACGACTCCTGGAACGCTCAGGTAATTCCAATCAATAGGCCTTTATCTTCCCTCGCTGTACCCACGCTCTGTTACACACTCAAGCCTGCGTCCAATTGGTGTTAAATGCTCTGTAAATGTCCACTTTTCTTTGCACTGATTTTCCGGGACTGAAGCAAACTTTGTATAGGCGTACTGTAGAATACATAATCGAAACCACCATTCACGGTATAGATTAGTCAAATGTAATCATACTTGAATTCGTTTTTAAACTCATATTAGTCTACGGAATGTTCATAATTATATTGAATTTCCCTTGTCATACGAAGACAAAAATGGTATTACGATGCGTATTCCTTGTACATTTATTTAGATTACTTATTACATTTCGATAACGCAAGTTTCAATAGATAGCCTCGTTTAAATGTAATGTGTATCATAATGTACGCACAATGTATATAAATTGTACATGCACTTTTATAACGTAAATAGTGTACCTAAATAGTGTGTCATAAGCCAGTGCTTGGATGGGTGGTAGGACATTAAAATATTTCACAATGTTTTATTAAGCAACTTATTTGTATGTATTCCTACCATGTCCGACTGTTAATAGCATATGTATGTCTCTATATCTTGATGTATGTATACACTTTTATATAATCCATTTGAATCCAAGTAATGTGTACATGCCAAAGGCTTGGCAAAGAGCACGGAGTTAGCATCGAAGGTGGTCTTTATACGCCACGATACACAAAGAGCACATGATCCATGCACAAATCATAGTTTCTCACATAAAGCATTTTGTAATATAGTTATGCTGGGAGAGTGAAAAAAGGCGCAATATTTTGCAGGCAGCACCTTTAATTATTATCATAATTTCTTTTAATTGGTTGCATTGCAATTGTTCTGTTCACACGCGCGTATCTTGCTTGACCAGTCATCTGAGAAGAAGTCTTCAAGAATCTACCATGCATGAGGTGCAATGCATAACAGCTATTTTTCATAATACTAGTAACCGCCATTGTTCAGAGAGGTGCGGTCAGAGCGTGTCGCCATGCATACTCTTTGCATACATTCTTCAATATAGCTTAAACTCAGTATGCCAGAGTTTGTGGTATGAACGTTCTGCTGTTCTGTTGAAGGTTACACGACGTAGGTAGCTCATCTGACCAGTAGCATGAAGAAGACGTCTTCAAGCATCAGCTCGCCATCATGGCACGTTTGCACTTCACAGTGAAGACATCGGCCATGTCCTATAGGTTGTAAAGACCAACTTACAGACAAACTATTTACTAAAGTAGGCAGACATAAATTGTTTATTAAACTATCATCTCATATTTTATACATATAAAATTCGCATTAAATAATTTCAGATTAAAATTAGAAAAAAAGTGAATCTTTGAGTGTCATGATAGACACACATTCTTTGCTAAATGGTAGATGTACGATAGGCATTGATTCCACGCTTGTCTTGTTGTCCTTTGTGACAAAAAAAAAGAAAAGAAAAGAAAGTGCCTATCTGATCTCTAGCTGTTCCTTATTTGTATGGTGTCAAATACCAACTTTAACTGGCACACTGATGTATTACATACTATATTACTTGTAGGCCTATGTGTCTTATTAAAAGTTGATATTAATGACAAAGTTAATTTCATTAACTAAAACATTGAATAATAATACCTATTAGATATAGGTGCACCAATGAAATCCACATTGAAAGGTACTAGTATTCAATACTGTTTGCTTTTCCGATTTCGATTCCACCGCCCGTGTTTCTCGTCCTCTATAGTATTGCCGTCAGCGCTTTAAAAGGTTCGCGACGTTCAGGTGACGGCAGGTAGGCCAGGCAGGTGAGATCGATAGTTAGCAATCAGAGTTAATGCCGCGACGCTTCGATCAGCTCTTCAGGTAATTACCTGATTCCGGGTTACAATAAACACATTACTTGTAAGCGGGGAATGGTTAGAGATCATAACGTGTCGAGTGTCGCTTCATCATTCACCCGGCTATTTGATCACTTGTAATTGCTACAATAATAAAAGGACAATTTGTTGATATTTCTGTCAATTTTGTTATTTGCTATTTGATTCCTTTATTTGACTATTGAGTAGTATTCCGTGAGCAGTCATAGTATTATAAACATGCCGGTAGGTGCTTATGATGACGGGTTAGCGGTGGTCCAGAATAATATTAATTTTAATGTTATTGTTATTGTTAAAGAGCAGTTATGTAGGTCAGTGCAAAAGTTTTATTTTATTTTAATAGATTACATTTTTCAAAGACAGTGATAGCCAGATATATTGTACAGTATCTTACCCTAATGTAGACATTGTCACTTTAAAGTGTATCTACTCCATGTATACAGTGTAAGCTTGCGTGCTTGTAAACATTTTCTGACGCCGACTTACGGGGATAAAAAAATACGTTTTTAAGAACATTAAGCAAGATGCGTACTTTAAATTCACCGAATTGATGTCCGTATAGTAATTCTTGACGTATTAAATAAATATTTTCCAGTACCGTAATGAATATAACTACACTAACTATACCTGTTCTTTTCCTTCTATTGGAGCGTTTTTCATCTTAGTTGTAATTCTTCACATTATAGAGACCATCAAAGACCCTAAATGGGGGACAATTCATCCACCGTAGATAGATAGATAGATTGTTTTCCCCTTATAAACCTTCAGAAAACCGTATTATCATACCAGAGCTGATTTATTCACTCATAAAGTTATCTTCTTGGCAAATTTGTATGGTTGAAGATCATTTTCTAAAGAATTGTTTCTTATGTCAAGAAAATTAGATGCTAGCACCCTATTCCAAAAGTTCTGTACATAATATTCAAGCAACATATTGTATTGCTTTAATATGGCAATTTAACATATTTGATAATGTTGGTGAACATGACAAATTAGGAATTCCAGTATTATGCGGAATTGCGTGTTTCTAAGGTAACCATTGAACCTTCGTAAGTGCCTGATCGTCATTTATGTATGTATGAAAGAACGTCAAGAGAGTGCTTGTGGTCTCGTAGTGAATAGGAGACTTTCGAGAAATGATGCCCATGCTGTTGGGAGCTGATTCACCTATATTTGATACATTTTGTCCAGGTAATGGATACCGAATATCGAATATTTTTTTTAAGGGGGATGCGACGTGATGTATGACTGCGATGTATACTACTAATGTGCGTATAAGATAGATCTACATCTGGAATTGTTATTATGTCACACTATAATGTTTGAAGGGTCGTGTAAAATGTCTTTGAATGCGAGTAAACTTTTAAAAATCGTAACAGGTTTACAATGTGTAAATCCGTCGCAAATGGGTGAAAGATTCCCGCGGCACCATTCCCGCAGCGACGTTAAACTCCATATTCACTCACTCACTCAATGTGTAAATCAAAAGTGCATCACTGTTATGTTAAAGGGACATACTTTATTTTACATTTAATATTATTAAGAAATAATAATTTTATTTGTGTATGATTTTCGGTTAAAGAAGCATAGGATATGTCGAACAGACGATCAACGTTTGCAATGGCAGATGCATGATGACATAAAAATTTAATTTGTTTACAAATTGTAATATCAAATTATTCAATCAGTTAAATAGGCGGGTACTTTTAATAAAGAATATTGAAACTTGAAGAATTAATGATCATCGTAGTAATACATTTCGGTGTATTCGTATGGAACTACCATTGGTTTGGCGCATGCGAAATTGGTACTATAAAAACGAAATTACCAACAGAATGAAGCCACTTGTAAATACTCCTCCTATAAATCTTGGACTGAAATAAATACATGTCTATTAAATATCTTTCAGAAATGACGGGAAGAAATCTGCGGATGACACGCGTCATGTATGGGGGTTGGAAGTGTACAGAAAAGTGAGAAATGAACATGCTTCCGTTTGATGGTGGTGCACCAAAGATACAATTAACTGTCTCCACAACGAACATGCAGGTTCGGGACACCTGAGGAAAAATAGTAATGTTATTGTCGTTATTTTTCTCTAAAAAAAAGTATTGAAAAAATAGTTTTGTGCGCGTGTCATCCACGTGACACCCACGTGACACCCACATCCAAAAGTCAAAGATCTTCAACAAAAAGGAAACAAAAGCTCAGTTTTCCACGTCATGAGAGAGACTTATATGACCCTTGGCTGGTGTGCCGATAAACACTATTTTACAAGAAATAGTCCTGATTCTAGTCCTTTTAGTAATGATCTAATAAAAACTGTAGACCCTAGCCCATTATCACTAATGTTTAATGTCAACATTTCGTTCTAGCAGGAGACATAACATGCATTACCAGTCACTAAAGATTATATTTCATTTATGATTTTAGATATTGCCTATTTATTTTTATAAAATTAAAATTAAATACTGTGTACAATTTTCAATTTATTCTTTATTTTGAGAATATGAATAGCATTAATTATTTTATTGTCATATTCAGTTGAAATGAAGACAATGGGGACAGAACGTGAGTCTAAGTTATTCTCACTAAACCAGATCTGTAACAATTCACTCCCTAAAGGTAAAGTACGACGGTGTTTTGGGCGTGTGTCAACCACGTGACCAGGTGAAATCGGGGGTTATTAAAACACATCTCGAGGACATGCGCGCGCATCGCCTTCCTGGATTGGCAGTGGCATGGGGGTTTGAATTCTGGAAACAATAGCAGAAAAATCTGGAGTAAATTTGTGAAGTGGTCTTTTTCTATCTGAGGGTAATTTGCTTCTTATATACATTCACCTCATTCATTCCCCTTCCCATTCAACAGCCACACTGTGTGTCGGTTTTGTCTTATTGAAGAGAATGACTGCACAAATTGCCTTTATTCCAATTTGTGATAAACGTTAACTGTCATATTCGTGACAACACATTGTATTGCCTTCCAAATTGAGCAATTACAAATTGTTCGTTATTACCATTTGCTTCAATAAAATAAAACGAAAAAATATATATATACTATTGCTTCAATAAAATTAAATTAAAAGAAAATACTAGGACAGTATATACACTGTATTCAAAACGACTTTCGTGAAGTAAGTGTGTTATTATTGACTTCAGTTAAATCAATCAAAATGCTCTAGAATATACTGTAAAGAACTCCAACCAATGCAATCTCCTAAACTTAGTTATAACACTTAACATCGCGTGCAATTCTGCGAATATCTACTTGTAAATATAAATTGTAAACTACTGTTCCTTCTCCAGAAGCCGACCTTTACTATCGATTTCGAAATGATTTATCATTTAACCATGTTATGTTGAAAGTCCATATACTGCGATGTTTCTAAAGGTCAATCAAATTATAAAATGAGACCACATTTGGACTAATACTATCATGGTAGCTTATACAGTCGAATCATGGCCAGTTATGGGTATTTTAAGATACAACTGCATTCACTGAACAATCGTTGGTTTTAAGAACTCTCATAAGATGGAGAAAGGCTTGGGGCAGGTCGTCTTGGAGACAGGTCTTCACACGGTACAGGTACCGACCTTGTCTCCGCTGATATCCCCGGGGATGCTGTCAGCAGTAATTATTTCTCAGCGTTCTAACCAAAGAAATGACCCCGTCCCCTCCCAATCTTCCTCGGGATTAGTCATGTGGTATCAGTCCACACACCTTGCTGAAAGTAGCGCGGACTCGTGACGTCATAATGTATTCTGCACTGGACCCATCAAAATGTATCCCTCCGCCATAGGTGCACGTCTCGGCCAGTACATACCGGTGTTGGTGTTGCCTCCCTTGTGCCGCTTTCTGAAGAATGGTTCCTTTGTTGATTTCTAGACACGTCTTGGAGATGGGAATGAATCATCCCTGATAGAACGATCCCTCCCTGTCCCCCCTCCCTCTCTCAACGCTCTGCTGCACCTTGCTTAAACGATTACGGTGCCAGCGATTCCTGCAACAAAAGATTGGCATCGATTGGTTCTGACCCCGGTCATAGTCCATTGTTATAAATCGTCGCGGTGTTTGAGAAATGGCAAGACATTCTGGACCTGATCCCATTTCACATCTGTCCTAACGGTTCCATCGTACTTTAACCCCGTAGTATATATTTCACGTCTGTGCAATACTCGTGTAGACTACGCTTCATCTTATTGACATCTTAACACACGCGCACACCTAAATAATAATACAATTGTATATTGGCATTGACAACATAAAATCTTCCTAGAAAATGTATGTGCCTAATAGATTTTGTTTATGTGGTGAAAATGTAATAACTAAAATTAATCATATTATTGAGATACATAATTGTCCAGTGACCCGTGTGTTGTTCCACTCGTTAACATTGCAGCCAGATGATATGATGTTTCGTATTCAGTGGTGGTATACAATGTACATGTCATGTGAACTGTGAAGAGCTGGCTTAAGAACATGAGCCGAGGACAAATACGTGCAATGTGATGTGGTTGTCATATAAATGCTTCTTTCGATGTGTTAACAGAAACCAGAATACCAGATTGTAAAATGTTACCTGAGGTCTGAACATAAACTGTCCTTTTGTTTCTTTTTGAGTAGTTGCTTTTGTGTGCTTTTATTTATTTAAAAATATTGTTGGTGGGGTGGGGTACACGAAACACATGTAGGCCTGCGTGTAATTCCGTGAACAACACATTCCATCTGAAGAAAGTCATTAATCATTAAAACTGACCAGTGTTCATATAGTTATTCTCGTGTTGTTGATTTTTTAATTGTCTTGATCTTCAAGTAATTAAATTAAAGGAAAACGTTCAGGCCAATTTCTTATATTTCAACTTGTCTACAACTGTAAACTGAACCTAAATGTACCGGTAATTGTGTCTGTAATATTTCACGAATATGTTATTACATGTTGTATTAATTCGGTGCGGTAAATGTCTGTTTAGTTTAATATCTTATTTCTCACTAAACACGATTTCTGCTTGCACCAGGACGTAAAATAGTTCAAACACAATCCACCATCTGAGTATCCCCTTCATGGATGTATAACATATCCTGTAACGTAAACCCCAAATAATTGTCATACAAAGTGACATTAGAGACTTCGGTGGTGTCAAGAGGTTATTTTGACTCTGATGTTTATGGTACATGCACGTGTCGTTATATACCTAGAGTAGAAGTACGAATTAGATCATTACTAACAATGACGATGTGTTGATGCATGGGCGGATCCAAAAGGGGGGGTGGGGGGGGGGGGGGGGGGGGGGGGGGGGGGGG
>JAVCKZ010059042.1:0-15845 GCA_034780755.1 Lepetodrilus elevatus
AAAACGTGTTCTTGCAAGTTATTTTGAGGTCATGTGCTATATTGACTGACTAATTGACAATTGTGTCTTTGTAGAAACCATTTCTGTTCAAATTTGTTTTAGGTTTAGTGGGTTTTGGGGCTATTTCTCCTGGCCTATATCACTGGCTACTGGTTAGAATAAGTTATCAGTTGTCAGATTAGGGTATCATTGGTTGGTCATCGGTAGTTATATTAGGTTAGCAGAGGTTAGGGTAGATTATAACTATGTTGTCAGTAGTTCGGGTATATAGTCAGTAGTTAGAGTATGTTGTCAGTGGTTATTCTATATTAGCGTATAAGTTGTTGGAGAGTGGTTGGAGTTGGTTATCAGTTGTTAGAGTTTAGTTGGCAATGGTTAGATTAGGTTATCGTTGGTTATAGTACGTTATGAGTGGTGAGAGTAGGGTCTTGTGACAGTCAGTTCGGGCCACATATCGCTAATGTCGCATTAACTAAGTTAACTATCGTTTGATGATAAACTTCGGCTTCCATAATGAAGAGAAAGCCTATTAAACTGGATCACCGCTATGTATTTATTACATTAGATGTCGATAATAATATTTGCACTGTAGAAAACATTACCCTCTAGCTCCGGGGAAAACTGCTTTGAAATTAATAACATTCAACGAAGGAGGTTTTATTTCATAGTTACATGTTTAGGTGTTTTTGTTCTCATTGGTTAATTCCGAAAGTGCTATTCTTACTACATGTATCCAAACATTAATAGTAATTGAAAATGTGATAATCAGATTTCATACTTGAGCACTTAGATGTATAACTCAGTTATAGTGGCCATATTGTTTCAGTCTGTATTAATGTTTCTGTTTGTGGCGTAAAATGCTCACGGGCGTGTGTCTGTGCACAATATGTGGATGGCTAGTACGATCTGGGGTACTTATGTGCATGTGCATGGATATTTCTAATACCAGATGAGGTTAGCAAGTCTTTACTGATGTGTATATCTAAGGGCGGGTAGAAAGAGAGGTGTACGGGGTGCGCATCCCCCTCCCCTCCTTACTGATATGCTTAATACTATTAATACAATGTAATAATTAACACCTGACACAGCATCGATCCACCTTGCAGGCAGAACGTTAAATAGCTCATTCATAACTTTATGCAAAGGAAAACTGCATCCTTACTTTTTGAATTTCCCCGATCCGCTTGTTACATGTGTGTGTGTGTGTGTGTGTGTGTGTGTGTGTGTGTGTGGGTGTGTGTGTGTGTGTGTGTGCGTGGGTGTGTGTGTGTGTGTGTGCGTGTGTGTGCGTGTGAGTATGCATGCATCCGTGTGTGTGTGAGTGTGTGTGCGCGCACGCGTGTATGTGTGTGTGTGTCTGTACACGTGTATGCATGTGTGTACTAACTGGTCTTCGTGTGTGAACGTGTTTATATGTGTTATAACGAATTGTTTTGCTTTGCTGATAAATAAACGGTGTAAAATTATATGTGGCCTTCCGCCGCAAACAAATAAATACGTCGTGTGAACAAGTATGGCTGCAGTCATGCATATTTTAGTTCTTCACGGTTCATGTCGCTTCAAATAAACGATTTACCAGATGTGACATATTGGATCGGATAGCGTAAATATTATCCTACACAAGCCACACAATAGGATATCGACCACGCGTTAGGTTGCGTGTGTTATCCTCCTCAATCTTACTACAAGCACTACTTACCCTCTTCACCGCTATCCGTCTTGGCCCCCACTGTCATCAACTTCCGGATGCCCTCGGGAATCACCCGTAAAGATACCCGGTCCACCTGCACCCGCTTGCACCTGCCGGAAGTCTCCAGCCACCGAAACACCTGTAGCCGAGTGTTGTTCAGCGTGAAGAACTGTCCGTCTTTCTCAGCCACTTGTAGCTTGGGACACTCGCCGTTCTTCAGCAAACGTTTGGCGAGTTCCTCCATGTCACTATCCTTGGCCTGTTCTGGGAGCACCTGTCCCTCCTCACAATGCGTGAAATGGATTGCTGACGGTGATAAGAACATGATTGTGGTATATCGGTACTTGATTTTCTAACGTTGGTAGTATTGTGCTACACAGTCAACAGAATACACGGAACACGACAGAATCACGGACATCCTAGACTGTGGCAGACCTATATGAGTGCGGACTTGTTGGTAGGTATCCCGGTGCTACCTGATAATCCCTGGTATCCAGGACTGGGCAATGTTTGAGACTTGTACGTAAGTTCTCTCTTCCCGTGCCGCATCCTCTCGTAGTCTCTCTGTCGACTAGCACAGGGACTGCCCATTACTGGTGGCCGGCTGAATGGGCGCTCGACAATCAATACCAAACACATGAAAATAATTGTAGTTCCGCCTCCAACAAGCAATGAACTCAACTTTTCTCACAGAAAGTCGGTATAGGAGATCTCTCTCAGTCCTTCTCCTTCTGCAGGAATATGGTTTATCGGACGAAAGTCCAGTCGCATACGTTCAAGACTACATTCATCAGTATAATGGAAAAGCGAGAGATTGAAGCTGTGTGCTGGCATCAATAGTGGGTGTTCGTGCATATCTGGCAGTGACTGGGATCGTCCTGGACGCGGGAGCCGCCTGCCCGTGCTGTCGCCGCCGTGTACAGACACACATCATCCCGAAGCACGTTCATCCAGTCAATACTGGTTACATAATACGTATCTGATTTAACTAATTCGTTTTCAGGGTGATTTACTCGCAAGAAGTATCGATTGCGGAAATTATGTGCCTGCTTTGCTGCCCCTGAAAGGGCGTATGACCAATAATACAACGTGACAGAGGTGGAAGTAAGGAGCAATGTGATTAGCTCCTCTTTCAAGCCGTCCACGTAGATAAATGTATATTTACGGAATAATTTAGCATATATCTCGTTCCGGGTATGTGCTGCTCACTATATATACTGGCTTCTCTATGATACTGCTCATCGTGCTAACCCGACAAACACATCAGAGTTGTCATCAACCGACTACCTAGTATGCATGTATAATACTATGGGTATTGGTAAATTAGGATAAGCGGTGTGTTTTGAGTAGAAAGTACAACTTTTATTTTCGATAAATGAAACTGGAGAAGAACTAATCGAGATACAAACACATCAGAGTTGTCATCAACCGACTACCTAGTATAATAATATGGGTATTGGTAACGTAGGATACGCGGTGTGTTTTGAGTAGTAAGCTGCGTGATGTAGTGTATGATATACAAAGTACAACTTTTATTTTTGATAAATGAAACTGGAGAAGAACTAATAGAGATACACGATACTGAGTCAGTAGGTCGTCGTCGCCTTGTTTACACGTAAGATAAACTAAACAGACATAAGAGTTCCTTCCTAGCGTGATGCATGTATAAATACACTAGACATTAATTACCTCCAGTCTGCAAACAGTATTCCTACCGACACGCATTTCGGAAATAATGCGATTTTTTTTCTTTGTATTCTTCTAACTGTTCCTAACCATACAAGTTAGTGACGTCAGTTCTACCAAACACTAGACATATATACTAGTATGTAGAACACCCACACATATGTTTGAAAATACTACTTTTTTAAGTACTGCCAATAAAGCATTGAAATAGGAGAAAACATATCCGAGACTGCCGACATGTGTCTTGGAATTAGATATAGAGATTATAGAAAGCAGTTTCTATTTAATGGCTGCGTAGAAGTCTCAAACATATTTTTATTTTTATTTTTATAAATTACGTCTTGTTTTAACAGCACCATGGCCTATGGTCTATGACAACGCCACCGAAATTAACTCCATCCATTAAAGAGAACGTGTGTCCTCACTTTTGAGAAGTTTACATTGAAAACAATACAAATATCAATTAAATCTCAACACATATAGATATATTTGAGAGTTGGCAGACATGTATCATTATTTGTTAGCTTTTCTGAGCTCTTTGTTAGCTCTTAGTATGATCTAGAGTTCATATCTACATCGACACAATACCGGTACACATTTAATATGAAATTCGGCATGCTATTCGTAAATAGGATAGTAACTGATCCGTAATTCATTTTATATCACCTTACCTTCATTATAATAATATAATTATAGTTCACGTCAAATGTGGAACTGCCCATTGTGCTATACATTAGTGCCAACAACCAGATGGCAGTGACAACAATCACGACAACAAGGGCAGCAACAACACCAGATGCTAGAGTCAATGCTATTAGCATCTACACTGGGACCACAGTACCATCGGGCCCATAATCAATAGACATCGGTCTAACCCGTAAGTACCACAATAACTCATAATCTATCCCTGCTAGCCTTAAACCCAAGAGGTCCATATACACATTAAGTATATCATTAAGCAAACATACTTGGTAATTGCTTCACTTTGTGCACTCAATAACTAATACTAATTTAGGACCATTACTAACCCTAAGACGGGAACGGTCAAGGTCTACAGAAGGCATATAAATATTGCTAGATTAAACACTATAACCCTTGATTGGGCACATAGTATATGATCAATCCAATCTCAGTCTAACATTTACTTTAGGTCTCCGAATTGGGCCTACAGGCGAAATAGATCACTCAATTAGCCTGAATATTACGAGATTAGAAATGTATGGAAGACAAGACTGGTAACATGATCCAGCCTCAGTCTCGTGCTGTTGAATTCAGTCAGCTATGGGTCTGTACATCTGCTATTGAAGACATTCATCTGTATGCTGTTGAATTCAGTCAGCTATGGGTTCAGTCTGTACATCTGCTATTGAAGACATTCATCTGTGGGTCCTGTTCCTATGCTATTGAATTCAGTCAGCTATGGGTTCAGTCTGTACATCTGCTATTGAAGACATTCATCTGTGGGTCCAGTCTCTATGCTATTGACGCCAGTCGGCTATTAATTCAGTCGGTATATTGACAGTCAGCTATGGGTTCAGTCTGTATGCTATTGAAAACAGTCAGCTATAAGCTATCTGTATGCTAGCTATAATAGTCAGTTATGAGTTCAGTCTGTATGCTATTGAAAACAGTCAACTATAAGCTATCTGTATGCTAGCTATAATAGTCAGTTATGAATTCAATGATGAATCTGTATGCTACTGAAAACATTCAGTTTCCATGTTGTTGAAGGCTGTCAGCTATTAATTCAGTTGGCATGCTATTAAATGCATTAGCTAGAAATAGGTCAGTGTGTTTTAATATTGGAGCCAGTCAGCTATTTGCTGGAGAAGAGAAACAGCATGTGTATTTAATTATAACAGTTTTTCAGATCGATCAATATCTAATAAAATATAGTAATCTGGACTGTTTCCAGATTCCAACTGTTAAATATACTGTTGTTTTGTTGCCACCAGTATAAATATGAACCATTCATAAGCATAAATCCGTACATATTTACAGCGTAACAATGTCGCACTTTTAATTGGCATTATTTTGAACTAGCTGTTGTATCATAATATTGGTAAATTAGAATGTGGAAGAAATATGACAATGGCTCCCTTTTACTCTTTTATTTCATTTTCACATTTTAAATGGTACATTTTTATAACTGATATTCAAGATCTTACAGTTATTTTTATAACATTAGTGTGAAAAGTGAAGACTCTGTTATGACGCGGACACTTCCAGTGTGTGGTGAGGACGCCGCCATTACGACTCGGTTCCATTGCATCTGGCAAGATCTTTCATCTCTAGGATGAGCGCTCCAAGTTGGTCGGGATATTCATGTATTCAGCACATTAACCAACTCGGAGATAGATATAGCGGTATTCAGACATCTGGTACCAAACGTAAGTCGCCTTCTCGTGTCTGTCTACAAAGCACTGTATGAGTCTTCAGGCCATTGATCTGTTCAAGGATGTTATGTTCTACTGAACATCACATATATCAATCATGGATATTCCTACAACTAGATTAAAATCTATTGATTACACATGTCTGCCTTGCAATATAAATGCTCCACAAAGAGAGAAACGGTACAATTAGTGTTATCGGGTGTACAGACTAGAAAACGAATAGGACATCAGGAAATGGCGATGCGTTAGTTGTTTGGTTTGGTTACCTGTAAATCAAGGGTTGAGGTAAAATAAATACCGTATAATCTTAATTTGCATATCTAAGTAGTTAAACCGTCTCGAGTAGTATGTTATTAGCAGTACCATTGATGTGATCGCATGAATCAACAGGAACACGACTCTCATATAGACGGTGCATCAATCAAGTTATACCAAGGGACTGGTCGACTATCAATGTTCTTACGGAAGGCCTCTTTCCAAACCATACCATGATATACCAGTGTTGTACGACGTCGTGTATGTGATTAATATTAAGTGAAGGTAATAATAAGTCGCATGAATGGTATGATAATTCTAACACTCTATGGCTCAGAACGCAGCAGGTAGGGACACCCTGTATCACGTCTATGAGGTACTGTCTATATCAATACTGACTGTTAGTCATGGAGCAACGCAATCTGCATTTACCACTGAGACCTCAGTTTTGAATATATGTATAAGTTGTCATTGAAACCAGTCGCATTATTCAAGAATGGAAAGCATGGCCTTTCATAGCCAGTACCGTAATAGTACAATCCAGCAACGTCAACATTGCAATAAAGTTGTGATTGCTGGTGAGGATAAGTACAAGGTTGTAGATACGTGATCACAATTGCTTGCTCTTTACATTATAGAAATGAGATGACCTCCTGATAAATCAGGAGTGTGTGATCAGACCGGGACGCGAAGGGGATGGCGTTGTAATGGCCCTGGTGGGCCGTGCGGGCTGAGAGGTGACCACTTACAGGACTGACGTCCACTGAAGGATAAAGACAATGATACTGTCATTATGACAGCACTTAGCTCGCACATGCATGAACGTCAGTGACGGCAAGCTTGATGAAATAGTTGCTTATCCGTGGAATAGGCCGCCATCCTGTAATGTATATATCATTCAATATACTTTTCCTAGTGTTAATAATAGTTTGCATCATTATCATCGTTTCTGTCTGATGAACGTTATAATTTTCCATGATACTGGTAGAGACATGAGACTGTCACATTTAACAAGACCTATCAACTTTTGTCTGATCATTTATTTTGCAGTTTATCAGAAGTATAAATAATATATCAACGTCAAGTTATATATGTGCTCATAACCTTTAAGCTATTGGCTCAGCTCATCTCGTGCATCCCAACCCCAACCTTTTCAGTGTGTTCCAATTCATTATGTTTTATCGCAGATCGTGGGGGAACTGTCATCAGATGCGCATCTTACATTGTTAGTGATAGTCGTGCGTGGAAGACACCAATCCCGCCCGGCAACTCTCGGGGGCACCCTCAACAGCAACGCTGCTGCGAAATTTACACTTTATATGTCACCTGGGAACAGATATATTCATGGAGTTTTAAATGGGAAGCGTTGTTCCCTTGTACTGTCAGTCTACAGGAGCTGTATATGCTAACTGCATTGCTCAGAATTCAACGTGGAACTCGCATGTAAAAATATGTACAGTATTAAGACATTGAGACTATGTTCCTGTGACATGGAGATTAGATTGCACCATGGCAACCGGGGAAGTACTTACCATAGCTCCTCATTACGCCCTGGGGACACGCTTATCTTCACCGTGGTTGAAAACAGTTCCATGTAAAATGTTGGTATAGTTATCGTGTTTAGTAATATCAATTTTATTTCCCATTGCAACCCATAGTTGTTACGTGTTCCATTTCCATCAAAACGTATCGCCGAGAGAATTAATTTTGACATGCATTCATTACATATAACACGTCACAGAGACAGGTGCATTGACAACTGTAATTTACGTTAAAATATTTGCAATTGTAAAACGTAACGTGTCCAACCCATTTACATATTCCTGTTAAACGCTGGCTATATTGCTAATTACGCGATACGAGGTGGTTCTTTTTGACTGCTAAATTTCGGAAATTTCTCCTGTGAATCCCAGTGGCGACTGCTAGAGAGTGGTCGCATCAATCCTCCACGCTGGAGACCAGATAAAACATCAACGGTGTGGCTGAATATGGAATTTCAATTACATCGACTCGGAGATTTCACACTTTCATAAGAAGCCGGATCTAATGGTGAGGACTGGTTCTGTCGATGATGGTGAGGGTCACGGAGGCCTTCAGAACGTCCTTCTGCTGACTGCGCACTCTAAGGTAGCGCACCGCTTCGTCACCTGACCTTCAGCTCATTGATCAGAGTGGCTAGATTACTGGTTTCATGTTGCCTTCAGACATCTCCTGTCATAATGTCTTACATTATCGCTCTTGAAACACACTTAAATTGTATCATAAAAAAGACAGAAAGAGATTTAAAGAGTAACGAAACTATCAACTTCAAAGCCGAATGAAATCAACTGAGAGATATACGAGTTTCTATATCTGGTGTGTGCATGCACGCTAAGCCTTCTTAGCCGATCCTGACTGAGAGTATTGGCGTGAAGATCCATCCAGATGAACGTTTAATAAAAACGAGTATAGACATTAACAAACCATCTAGTTGCCTTACAGATTGAGTAAACCAGTGTATTCCATTGATGTGCCATCACAGGAAAACGCAATTTGTAAAGATCTTCTTTGAGCACAGTACATGGAGGAAACATGGAACGTCCAGTTGAGATAGTGGTGTATACTAGTATATGTCTGTGAAGTCCACTCCAGGAAGCAATCTCATCCGAGTCATACTGACAGTACGTGCGTGTGTGCGCGAGGTAAATAATGAGGAAGGCAGAGCGACAAGAGGTCGTTGAAGCGTTCGTTCTGCATCAGGAGGATGACACTCCACCTAACGTAACCTCCCGCCCATTATCTCATCTCCCAAACCTGGAGGATGTGGAGGACCTACAAGATGTCATAATCAATAGAAATCTGGGATTAATGACCGGTCCCCAGATGAGGCCACAGGGTAGGGGTCGGATCTTCACGCAACCCCTCTATCTAATTAATCGCTTTCAAAAGCCTACTGCGTGAAAGTAGGGTTTCTCTGCAACTTGAAAGAAATGTGTTAACCGAGGTTCACATACTGAGCAGTGGCTTGTTCCTGGTGATACATCATGGCTGTGGTGACAGGGACAAATTCCCCTGGGAATGCTTCTGGACTGACGAGGCGAGTCGCTAGAGAATACATATGCCTTCATTTGCAGACAATCAATAGAAAACAACTCCATTATGTAAGGTTGTAATTACATTCTGTCAGGCGTAGATTCATCCGAGCCTTGCAGTCCACATACGTAGCCGAGGCTCAGTCAGAGTCAGATGGCATTGTACATCGTTCTCATACAGACAGAAACACGTGCTGCCAATTCTACTGTGTCCGTAGAATATGGAAACAGCTTTTTTGAGATCCGAATCAGCTAGGTCCGAATCAGTCAAGTTCCGAATCAGCCGACATTCCTGCGTATGCCACTGTGAGTGGTTAAACTAATTAATAACAATTGTAAACTTGACTGCCCAATTTTACGTTCCTATAATGTTCGTATGTTCTTATGTTCCTTCATTAGCACCTACAGAAGCCTTATGTATACTTAAATAAATTCTTAAATAACTTGTTAAAAAATAATTTAAACTTCTTTTTTTTTATCAGCTTTGCTTTAGTCTATATCCACATAGCTAATCCATAAAGGTAAATAAGGGCAAATATTAAATTTCAATAACAAATTACGTTACATGAATTTGGATATTTCGCTGATGACATTAAATGCATTGGTGGAGCCCTATATGTACATGTTCCATGTTCCTCGGTGTGTCTACAGGGCGTACTGGTAATTAGCGTTGGTTTAGAGTTGTCCTGCGACAATGAGGTTTAACTGTCATATTTCAGAACCTTTAGCTAGGATTATACTCGGTTGCAGCTGTGCTAATCAGATTATACGAGGCGGAAGATTCAACCCGAGGCATGTAACCCTGCAATAGAAGTATTATATACGATTAGAGAGTGCATTCTTAGATTCTGTTCACCAATTATGCCTATATATGCTAATACACGTTGGAATGACATCTTGTTTTTAATGTCAACGACACATACCATTAGTTTATGACAGACAGAGAGAAACTGAGGGGGGGGAGAGAGAGAGTGACAGAGAGAGAGCACGAGAGAGAGATGGAAACAGGGACAGAGCCAGAGACAGAGACAGAGAGGGATAGAGAGTTAGAGATAAAGCAGTGAATAGTTTTTGGCACCTATTTCGCAAAGATAGTACTGCCTGGAATCAACTATCGTCTTGACATAGAAAACAGTCTGCTTGATTGCCAGTTAGTAACACTAGTGTTACTGTCTTTTCGCTTTCAGCTGTTCTTTGATAACAAACATATAATAATTAGATATGGGGATTATTAAAACACAGCAATAACATCATGTTCTATCAATTACACTTAATGTAGGTACTAGTAGATTAATTATCAAATCAACGTGTATTGAAATTAATCGGCTTGACAGTAGCAATGACTGCAACAATTGCCAGTCGGGTCGGGGGAGGGAACCCAGCAATGAATGAATGAATTAATAATGAATGAATAAATGAATGAATGAATGAAAGTTTCCTTATCAATGTGACTGCTCATCGTCTCATGTCAAATTGTCAAAGCCAGAGCTGCATTAAGTGCAGTCAGGAATGCATCAGTAAGTGTCGATGATCTTCAAGCGCGGCAGCTTAAACCATATTGATCACAGAATTGGTGATTGCTTCAGAAAGCCGTGTACTTAGGGACTGAGGTTGACGAGATGTGACATTGATAGTTTGTGTGGATCGGCCACGCAGAGCGGAGCACGCAGAGTGGTGCATGTGGAGTGGAGCATGGGCGTGCAGAGTGGGCCACGCAGAGTGGTACATGCGGAGTGGAGCATGGGCATGCAGAGTGGGGCACGCAGAGCGGAGTGGGTGGAGGATGTGTTATTGACTTCATGACTCCACCTGTTGATGCATCTGATGTCTCGCTGTTTGTTTTCATCTTCAAAAACATAATAGGAGTAGGCCTTGACGTCTTCAATGTTTGTGCGACCAGTAATTTTAATTATTTATGTTGCAGTGGTGTGTGTGTTAAACCAATACCAACATGTTCAAGTTTGATTGATGGGTAGTTGCATCAGTCTGGAATGTACGGGCCATTCTGAATAGATATTGACGAAACGGTCATACTCGATCGAAGAAATTGAAGTAGCTAGTATACCTTTTTACAGATATAATTGTTGTATGTGTTTCATATACGTTAGTATATGCACTAGTTACTAATATGTATTAATATATAGTCGCTGTAGTGTTTGTGTTTGAATGTGGACATTTTTACATTCAAGTTACTGTTAAAAGAACATTCATCGATCAATGTATTCATCCATGTAATCTTCACTTGAGATTTTCTGTCCGCAAAATTGGAATTCAAATTCTATAAATAATCGTTATTTTATCAAACATTATTGATAGCATTCATGAAAGTTGGAACAGCAACGATCCTGTAACATGCCATACTGTCAGAACCAAGCACCACTGAGTGGTAATTATAAGAAAGGTTTTCAGGCCGTATCAGTCTCAATTATTAAGCAGTCAACGCCCTTGGAAACAGATCACGCTGAACTCGTCGTCTAGAGAACAGGCATTCTGAGATTGTTTAACATTGATGTTCTTGTAATCAATATGACATTAAACGCATATGTTGAATAATTAGAATAGGTAGTTAAACATTGGCACAAACACAGAGGGAGAGAGAGAGGAGAGGGGTGGAGAGAGGGGAATAAGGGATAGGAGAAAGGAGAGAAGAGAGAGAGAGAGAGAGAGAGAGAGAGAGAGAGAGAGAGAGAGATATTTTATTTAGGTGTTTAAAGGTGTTTTGTGATGAATGCAAATACAATGTTTACATTGATAACACAAATGTATTAAAACGCCAACCGGCCATTTGACACCAGTATATACTTATGTCCAATAGAAACTTCTGGCTCTTGTCAAGTCAAGTCAAAGTCAAATGTATTACTCTATACACCACCCACGGACCTCCAGTCAATCGTTAACATGTCTGACATTGTTCATCTCTCACACTTTATACTAGATTCACATTTTCATTATACAAGTATTGCTGACAGGAATCTTAGTTAATAGGACAAATACAAAGTATACAATGGCATGTGGTTCACTATCGAATCCTTGCCTAGGTGTCCTCCTTCGTATGCTTCAGTCGCTGCCTATGTAATGCCGCATGGTTCCCTCCCACATACAACGGCGCCAATAAGTATATATATACTAGTCCAGTAAACACACGGCCGAAGAGCACCGTCATTCCCAGATCAACAATCACAATGTCACACGTCTTGAACAAATGCCCTTTTGTGTTCGTGTAGGTGGCGGACCGGTCTCTCCTGTTCCTTGGCGCGGCACCATCGACTGGCTGATTGACAGAGTAATTGCGTGTTTGATGAACGGAAGTCGATGTTGGTGGGTAGAGACACCACCTGCAGTCGGCCGCCATGCCCTTACCGTGGGGAAGTATGGTGCACTGTAGTCTCACTGAGTCTGTAATTGGCAATGTAATATAAAGAAATGTTGGTCAAGAAAAAAGTGCAAAATATGTATTTCTAGCATTAAATCCAATTTTGAAATTTAAATGTTAATGGGTATGGATATACCCGGTATAATAAATGTAATTTCATTTTAAAGCATGCCTGCCCGGACACAGGTTCTTGTAACGTGTAGTTTGCGGTATGCCATGTATATAATTCATAGTGTGGATAACTAGCGTTTTCAATCCAAGCTGAAAGTAATGCGTGCAATGATGCACAGATTGAAGAATCGAATACTCCGAATACTCCGGAAATTATATATCACGGTTTTAACATATAATATCATAATAGCATAACTGGCGACTGGCATTTCCGGAAGTAGACATAGCTATGTGAAATGGTCTACATATGTGAAATGAGTGCATCAATACGTGTACAGTTGACATATAACGTGGACGTATCGTTATATCATAAATATATGTGTTATTTTCAGTGTTTTCATCTGCATATTGACGTATACATTTATTACTATGGTGTATCATGGAATACACTGACGTCCCTATTTGGTGGAACATCTTTGTAAATACTGTATGTAATGATGAACAATAAAACTTCAGTTTCTCTTAATTATGTCAACCAAATTTATTTTACAAATTAAAGTTTGCATCATTAATACCAATTCTGTTTTTTTCCGATATCCATTAAACATTTGGTTAACATATTAATGCATACAGAGGGGCGATGTCCGAAAGACGGAACAGGCAAAAAAGCCTACACATCATTGACATACACGTGTAGATGTGTAAAGACGAGCATCAGCCTATTTGGGGTGTTACAATGTTTTCATCAATGGAATGTTTGCGGTCTCCTCTAACTTTATGATGAATGGAGTTAACTAACAACTGGTGTCAAAGGTCATTCATCTCCTTCAGGAAACAAATGAAGCTAGATGTATTGTCTCAGAGCTCGTGACAGTGGTATCTGAAGGATGACCTTTGCTGCCGTTCGTCATTTCCTGGGTTTGATTCTGTCTTCAGGACATTTCCGTGCATACGGCAGTGTACGCTTAGTGAAACATCGAGTGTCCGCCAATATCCAATATGTTATGTCTGAGGTCAACATCCAGTTCATGTAAAACCCAATGACTGATGGGCTATGAAAACATAATATCGATCACTGTATAAATAGTGCTTCTGTTGCGTATCGACTTGTACATGTTTTCAAAATACAGTACTGTAGTCTTAAATGTAAGGTCGTAGAAGAAATTCAATATCAGGTAAAAACATGGTGTTATTATAGTTCAAATGAGTGTGGTGACCCATTCGCTTTATGGCAAAATGAATGCTCGCCTCAACATTAAACAAGTCATTTCATTAATACTTTTCGAGGGGATGTTTGAGTTATAAGGGGTACTAGTATATTATTCTGCACTGACGGATGACCAGTCTGCTGCCTGTGTTATTACAGAACTAAACCATGTTATACTAACTGACAAGATTTCCAAAGATGTTGATTCATTCAGGCGCCGTTAAGACGTATAAGCGGTATCATGATGGATGCAAATATAGCTTCTAGCTGATGTGTTTTGATAGATATCTGAGATGATATTTCGTTTTATCATCTAAAGAACAAATATAAAACTAAATTCATGCAAGTAGATTATTGTGTCCATGCGTTATGACACAAATCAACTCAATATTATCCGCTGTATACGCATGTATTATTCACTTGACCTATCTGATATCAAAGGAAGAAAAAAGAGGAATAATCGCATTACCCTAAACACATATATTAGTTGTTTTGTTTTATTATTACACGGAAGAGCCAGTCTGAAGTATAACGTGTAGAAGTAAATTATCACGTGTTCCGTACTTGGAGGCCATGTAGTAATACTTGTGAGAAGTGCGTACAGTAGGCGCCTGCACTTCCGGTTCAGTCCGGAAATACATTCCAGCAATATGTTGTCGCTACTTTCGGCGTGTGTTTTGTCTCAACAACGGCAGTATCTTGGCAGCGGGATAATAGTCTTACGTGACCATCTGGTCAGTACATCTCTTCTTCGTGCTGTCTACTGATCCGAATTCTACAAATATATCAGTGTTACGCAACCGGAAGATGCCCTAAAGAGCAGTGCTTGTGACTAATCCAGTATGGAGAGAGGTGGGATTTCTTCTTTACAAAAACGTGTCGACGACAATGCATGCAGCGACATGTGCGTGTGATAGGAAGACAACATTCTACAAGTACAGTAATAAATGTAATGGTAAGACCAGTGATTCATTAGCGACTGCATGAATATAAGTAGTATGGATACAGTCATGCGAGCATGTTCTACGCCGCTGCTGAAATTCAAGTCTTGAGATGTATAGGCTTACTAGTGGTCCAACACACTCCCAGTGCACCCAGAGTAAGATAGTTATGATTTAAGAGGCGTAACAGTATTGAAGACGCGTACGGAATGAAAGATACATATGCCTAAATATGTTATAAATCGTCGTTAAGTCACCAAGCTAACCACGCCTGTCATAAGTGAGATAGTGACAGTGAGGACAAAGTAACGTATAATTATTTTGCGTGACAAGCTGTCTTGTGCGTCTGTATTGTGTTGTACTTCAGTCTGTGTATGTTCCAGCCATCTTAAAGTCCACCCCTCTGATTTCAATCGATTGGTATTCCTTCTCTGAAGACATTCACAATCATTTGTATCGATCTGAAGAAAATTTTGATTTGAATCTGAATTTTAATCAAATCCCAGTTACCATAAAATGAAATATTCTTAAAAAAATATATTCATTTATTTTTGCCAAAAAGAAATGGCAGTGGATTGTTATTAATGATTTTCGAGTTCTGCTCATATGAATACCTCGTTATTATCTGAAATACTAAAGTTAATGTTGCTCTCGTAGAGCTGAAGACCGTAATCAATATACCGTCTTGTATCTCTGGACTGGTGAATGTCAGTTACTAAAGTACTTTACTCTGGGAGTGTACCCATGGGCCGCATTACACACACTTTCATAACTAATAAATAAACTCAATTGTATTACCATTATATGAAATTACAATAATTATTATTATACACGAGAGAGAGAGAGAGAGAGAGAGAGAGAGAGAGAGAGAGAGAGAGAGAGAGAGAGATAAAGATAAAGAGAGAGAGATAAAGATAAAGAGAGAGAGAGGTGGGCTCAATATTGCCATTCCAGAGGTAGTTATGTATGCGCATTAAACACTTATTCTTACTTTCTCTTCTCCTTCTCCTTCTCCTTCTCCTTCTCCTTCTCCTTCTCCTTCTCCTTCTTCTTCTTCTTCTTCTTCTTCTTCTTCTTCTTCTTCTTCTTCTTCTTCTTCTTCTTCTTCTTCTTCT
>JAVCKZ010059053.1:0-15844 GCA_034780755.1 Lepetodrilus elevatus
TATGCATAGACTTCTGTTAGCTTATCACCGGAATTCCTAGTTTTAAATGATACTCTTCGACATTCGATGACCCACTTCCAGCCGCTATTACTACACTGCGCTGCGTCACTCACCACTCCGCCACATAGCCAGCTCCGCCTGCAGTTTCTCGATGATGGCGCGCAGTCGGCCGTTCTTGTCCTTCTCCTTCTCGTACCGCCGCTTCCACTCGTCGGCCGTCAACTCCTCATTCACTGTCACCACATTCTTGATCGTCTTGGCTCTGAAACACGCGAGTGGCAGTCCAGCTATTGAGATCTCAGCAAGACAATGGTACAGAGGCCTGTTCAGAAGGGCGAGTTATCGCGCAACGTCACATATGAAGGATGAAGGTTGCTAAGGCAATTTCACGCGTGTACTCGCAGGTTCGCGCCCTCCTGAACAGGCACAGGCTACTAGTTCAGGGTGCTATATGCAGTATAGGTTACTAGTTCAGGGTGCTATATGCAGCAGCTCACCTCTGTCCGAAGAGCAGGGTGGACTTGGTCTCGGACTCGTTGTAGGACGCGGGGGAGCAGCAGATGATCATGGTCGTTCTGGCGTTCCCTCCCAGACTCTCCTGCAGAATCCTCGTCAGCTTGCTGTCTCGGTACGGCACGTGTGATTTCTGGGCACGGAGAAACACAAGTCTCAGGACATTTGTATCCAGCCGTCAATAACTCTCTGAACATCTGGGTCACGTTCTACTGAACGATCATAGTGCTAGACGTCATCATTCACTATTCATATTCATAGATGGAAAGTTATCATTCTCATAGTGCAATGATCATTCTATTTAACATCACAAAGAATGTCACAGTTCACTGGGAAGGGACATTATGGAAGTTCGCTAAATTTCCTTGTTCCTATTTCAATAGTAAGATTGCCGAGACTGGGAGACATTGCTGAGACTGGGAGACATTGCTGAGACTGGGAGACATTGCTGAGACTGGGAGACATATCATCAGTACTACTGACTGTTGGTCATTACAGGAGGCCTGTCCAGTCTAAGCATCGCTGTCAAAGTTTGCGGAAGCTCTGATGTTGAACTCACCACTCCGTCGGCCAGAGCAGAGATGACGTTCCCCAGGGCGGACAGAGACTTGTTGATGTTCTTAGCCTCATCCAGCACAGAACCCTCTGCTCCTGTTTTACTAACCTGTGGAGAGCAATGGAGAGCATTGTATAGAGCATTACAGGAGAGCATTGTACAGAGAGCATTACAGGAGAGCATTATACAGAGAGCATTACAGGAGAGCAAGAATTGTAGTACAAGCTGTACAGTACAGGGTTAGATATTCCCACTGGCCGGCGGCCCATGGCGACCTTTTTTTTGTTATGTCAGGGCTCTAGACTAACATTCTGAGTTACTTGCCCGCAGAGCAAGTCAGGGCAAGTAGCAAAGGCACCAAAGGTGCAAAGTGTTAAAAAGTATGTGCATATGTTAGTCCAGAGCCCTGCTTATGCTTAATTGACTACTACAGTTTCTAAATAACTAGTATAGGTCTGTTGCAATTGTATCTAATTTCCAGCATTTTTATATCCGGTAATGGTTTGCATGAAATGATAATTATATTTTTTAGATGTAACTGGTGGTACATTAGTAAGTTAATGGGAGTCAGACTGCAGGCCAAATGAACGGAGTTCAAACCAAGCATCAAAATTAGTTGATAATTCTAGCTATTCCAAATAAAATTATAATTTTGACCCTGCAGGCTGAATAGTCTAGAGGAGGATATTATCACGATGAACGTGAAGCTGGTGGTCATCGACTCCATTGCCTCTCTTGTCCGAAAGGAGTACAGCACATCTGATGGCCAACAACTCGCTCATCGAACAAGCTTCCTCACGAAGGGGGCGGCCATCTTGAAATATGTGGCAGAAGTGTTCTCCATTCCAGTAAGTACGAAATGGTGATGTTATTTTATATTTTTTATTTTATTATTATTCTGCAGTTAAAGTGGAACTTGGTGTTAAAAATCATGTAGCGTGAACCCCTGAAAGGGAGACTACTCTAATCCAGATTATCTGTTGGTCCAATGACATAGATATTATGAGGAAGAAATTGATAAAAAATATATTATTTATATGGGACAAATTCTATTGTGAATGGGTACATTTTGAAATGTTGCCACAATAAGAGTATGAGTTAAATTTAAGGTAACTCATACACCACGTGCAGTGATTGAACTCATACACCACGTGCAGTGATTGAACTCATACACCACATGCAGTGATTGAACTCATACACCACGTGCAGTGATTGAACTCATACACCACGTGCAGTGATTTCCTTCCTAACGATCTGTTATTGATAAATCAGCTCAGTTGCTAGGTGAGAGAAGGGGCCTCTCAACTGTCTGACCGAGGACCAATCACAGTGTACTCCTCTAACCACATGACTAACATAGAGTGAATAGACACCATTTTGTAAACAATCGTTTACCTTCGGAAAGTAAAAGGATTTATTTCGATGGATTTGTGTGGCTTTTCATTCCTGAAAGCTCGGATTCTTACAAATATACCTCTATATATTACATATATGAACAATAATAATAATGGGCATAGGTAAGATTAGTCCTTTTAACTAATGGTTAGACGTAAACGTAGATGCCGCTTACACTAGTCAGGAGTTTACGATAACCTCCGTTTTCCGGAAAGTACGATTGGTCCAAGACACATCTGGCGATCAAACCTTGATGAGCTGTCAATCATCCAGTACGATCCCGCCTCCAACTGATTGACATCGACGGCTACACATTTACATGTGATATTTACGAAGATGATCTACATTTGAGTGACCTGAGCTTCGTACTACCAATGTATGACACAGACAGGACTGTAGCTATCTCTGAGGTGTTGATGGCTGATGAAGAAGATAAGTGTCATTGATGTCTGGGATACTATGACCTACCATTGTGTGCATTGCAATGGCAGGTAATCAACACGATCACGTCTTCGATCAGCCAATAAACAAAGCCCTGTGTATAATGGCTACCTTGTTTTAAGGAAGCTAGCCCATGTGAAGGATACAGTTGTCCTAGTGCCAGGTTAATGAATTTAATCTTTCCTGGAAATGCTTAATTTTATTTCTCATTCCGTGGACAGAGATTTATTGTGTGTTTGCGTCGACCAAGACGTGAGGGTATAAACACAACCTAGACCTGTTCCATGTCAGTTATTGGCATACATTTTACATATTCATACTTTTTATTTTTAAAACTTTAATTTATTTTAAGCACACACATATAATTGCCTTCTGACTATATGCTTATAGTGGGAGAATAACCCATACCAATGATAATAATGATTATTTTTAATGTTGGTTGTTGTTGTGTGGTGTCCATTATCTGGGTCATCAAATCTTGGCTTATCTTAACGCAAACAATTTGTTTTCTGCAAATTGTGCATGACTGTGTTAATATTATTTTAAAGTGAATTTTCATCAAGACCAGAGATCGCAAACCTTTTTCTATTTCTTTTATTTTGGGTTTAAATTGGGGTGTAAAAGTTTAAAAGATTATTTCACTCATCACAGCTTGTCAGTTTTCAGCAGGTATTTCAGTTAAAGTGTGAGTGAGCGAGTGAATATGGAGTTTAACGTCGCTGCGGGAATCTTTCACCAATTTGCGACGAAGTTAAACTGTGAGCACTGACTGGTACTGATATAATCAAGAACAACTGTACTATAGCAGTACAGACGACATCCAATCTTGATCATATGTGAAAGGTATCTTCCATGAACATTGATACTAAGTCTCTATAGATGGTGGGTTCCAACTCTGTTCCTTTGATTCTGAAGTCCTATGATAATATAGGATATAGGACTTTCCAAAAAGTGTTACCTCCCCTGAAAATTTTCGATTGAATTATCTCCCTTGCCGTTTCATAGTAAATCCGGGCAATATGCATGCCAACAGTGTTAATTCAACAGATTTTAAACTAGATTTTTAGAAAATGTACGTATCAAAGCTGACTAATTATTGTTGGATAAAAACAAGACATTACGAGACATTAAATCTCTCTAGTATTCTCCTCTAGCGAAAGGCACTCAAATACTTGGTAGAATGTGAACAAGTAACAAAGCCAGTTGCCTACTAAACAAGACTAGACAATTTGCATAGACTGGAATATAACCCTGGGCAGTGGTATTGTTGACACAGTTATATCCCACGACTGGTAGAGATATACATAAGTATTTACGACTGGTAGAGATATACATAAGTATTTACACCATGATAATTAACAATAAAAAAAATGAACATATTTGCTTAGACTCTGACTGGAACATAACCCTGAGTAGTGACCAGTATTAATTATTTGACACAGTTATATCCCACTACTGGTAGAGATATACATAGGTATTTACACTGTGATAACATACACGCGTGATAACGCCACTGGAGCTGAGTGCGGCTGTGTTTGCGCGGTGTCTGGGTCCAGCACTGTCTGGACGGCCACTCGTACAGGGTCAATGTTTACCTGGAACAATGAGCTGCCAGTCTCCCCATCAACATCACCATTGACGTCCATTCGCCGAAATTAGAATACATTTACTTGTTAATAAATAAAAATGTATTACATGTACCAAATTCATAGAAAATTAACATTGGTTTTACCATTCTCAGAGGTGCCAAGATCTCCAGAAAATATAGCAAATTAAACAAAATAATCGTTTCATCTTGTTTAAGTATTTGTTTTTACAATATACCGTAGTTCCCTTTCGAAGAGTTATAGGTGATAAATATGACCGAAAAAGGCAGGAAATCACGTATTTGGCAGTCTCAGTTATAAAAATTTCCGGACAAGCATGCCCGGACCCCCCTAGATTAAAATGGCTGATGAAGAATATAAAATTAATGTTTTATGTCGTAACTGTCTGGTTTTCAGACATCTATTAAATTTCTTTTAAATTTCTCACCTTCATTGATCCATTTTCTAAAAAACATGCAAAAAAAACATTACAAATATTATTTATACAATTTCCTAACACAAACATTCAAATATGTTTAAATCAAACTTTTTTCTCCGCGTATATGACCTGAAGATTACGAAACTTTAAAAATATACGATTTCATGTTCAAGCTCAAATTTTGTATGGGGATTTGTAAAGAAATCTTTTACATTGAGAATTAAATCATACTCAAAAGAGTTCCGTAATCTCAGGGCCTGATCTCTAAATATAGAATTTAGTCACTGTGTGATTGAGTGCAGCTGATACAGGGAAATAATTACGGATATTCGCTGCACCTTTGTTTCACAATCAGTTGATAAACAAATAATTATTGACCAGACTAGCCCTATGGTGTGATCTACAAATTGTAGACTGTCTGGTCATCAACCAATCAGAACTCTCCTATCTAGTAATCTAGCGTGGTCGTACCATTCAGACACGTCAATGGTTCATATTGTATCGGGAGATAACATTTCGATAACAATGGGACAGTGTTATCACTCGTGGATATGTCACACATGTTTTGGTAAATAATTCATGATTGACACGTGGATGCATTAGAACTTGCGTATCGAGATACAATGTATATTGGTTTTGATAATCTTTGAAACTCTGAAAAATAGGTTTGATAGTGGTCTTCAATGTTTATCTGAGAAATTTATGGGCAGAATTGTATTACTTTTGTAGAATTTATCCATCTCGTAAGAAATTGAATCAATAATATTTTGTTTAGCAATAATCAGTTCTTAACATAATTAATCTGTAACTGTAAGAATAATTTGCTAAATGCAAATCTGACATTTACTTAGTAATCTTCATTGATTTGTCATACATTATTAGATGCTGATCTACCTATATTATGGAATCACTTTTTGATCTTTGATTTTAAAGATTTTTTAAAAAGCAAAACAATCCACCATTTCGTTGCCTGAAAACTATTCTATACAATCAGTTAATTATAATTAATTATTGAAAACAAGACAATTATGTTTGTATTAATTAACTGACTTTATATATTAGTCTTCTTTGTTTCCCAGTGTATACTGTAAATATCGATGTTCAGCTTGTACTAAGAAAGATGAAATTAACAACATGTTGATTTTCCTATTTGAAATTAAATAACTTTCTAAGCTTTAGCAATAATTAATTCATTCATTTCTCCCGAAAACAACTTAAAGAATCTTTAATTTGAGGAATACTGTTTGCTTTTAATTATTCCAGCAGGTAGACAGTTGTGCAGTATTCAGTACCGCATATATTTGATGTCACAACAAGAACAGTATAACTCTTTTAAAGTCGTGTGATTTGTCCATTTCTCCCACCATTACCTTTAAGTTATCATTTGTTTCTTTAACTTATCGTTTGTTTCTTTCCTTGAAAAGGCTAATTACTTGCTTGTAGTGGCCTCCTAAGCAGACGTGGTTCAGATTTCAAAGTGGAGTTATCTCCCCTCTCAGATTGCCTTCCCTGTATGACTAACCCGAGAGAGATAAACGCTTCTAATTAGAGTTCTCAGCAAATGTATTGTGACATGTCATGTTAAGAGATATTGCTAAATATTTTGAGTGTCTAGGGAGTGTGTCAAAATATTTTCGTCAATTTTTAGAGCTATATCCTACCAATAGTGATGGTTTTGTATAGTACCTTTAGTTTTTTAGTAGAGGTTTGGTGTGAATGTATAAAATCACCTGACAATCATTCAAATTCAACTTATGATGATGTTGTGATTAAAACTATACAACATTGGTTATCTCCCTTTATATATGGAGCACCATTACGAGATTGTGAAATTGTACAGATTTATTTTATTATGCCAAGTGATAGGCACCATTTTCTTTAATCTTTGATAGGTAAAATTCCATTTTGGTCCTGCGCATGTATCCAACATTTAAAAGAAGCATCAAATGGCTACAACTCAATAAATATGCTGAAATGACATTTCTAAAGGACTGAATCCTTGTCGCTCTCCTGTCTATTAGCATTTGTTTCATTAAAAGCTGGACACATTTTCATTCACATTTTTCTCAAAAATAGTTTTCTGGTTCTGATACCTTCCCTAACTGATCAATAAACAAGAAGGAAAAAAACAACACTACATGTTAATTAGATGTTAGAATTGTTGCAGTAAACAGTGAGAATTATCAAGAAAGATTTCGTTCATTGAGAAGTAATCTCAGGATAATGGTATAGTTTTTCGTATGACATTTGCATGGTATACTCGATGCAATTTCAACACCTGGATCTGGATATATGTTTCCTTGGAATTGAAGGGTAATAACCTGAATTTGATGAATTATTAGTTATTTCCTTGATCTTTGGATAACAGGTGCATGCGATTTAAAAAATAAAAATAAATAAAAATGTATGTAAAATTGCTAAAATATGTCGGTAAAAATGGTAAGAATTTAATATTTGGAAATAATATTGTGGGCAAATTATGTTTCTTGTGGATTTTTTAGTTTTTCAGTAAAAGTTATCAATTACCTGAGCTTTTATTTTTTTAAATTTTGAACTCGGAAGAACGTTTGCAAGAGATGACATATTATAGTGATGTGAATAAACAATTAAGATTTATGCATTAAAAAAATTAAAAGGGGAGATTTTATGTTTTTCATTGCATTTTCTTCTTCTAGTTCTTAATTAACATTCTTTTGAAAATATTTGGAATGTGACAATTAGAAAATATGTATCTTTTGACTTATTAAGAAACATATGCTTTTTCATAAGACAAGCAGTTCTTTCATATAATGTAAGACTTTTTTCTCTTTTCAAATTTGTCCAATGTTATTTCCTTCATTTTTCACTGTTTATGAGGTTTTTTTGTGTGTGACTTTTTGAGTTTGTTCACAACAATATTAAACTGTTTTCAATGTAATTGTTTACCAAAAGAACTTTACGAACCTTCTGTGTTAAGACATATTTTCCCTGTCATCCCTCCATCGTGCACTGTTTACAAAGGCAATATTTTATGGCTTTCTGTAAGTGAGAAAAGTCATGGTTATAAAAAAGTTTAAGAATGTGTTTATTTATTTTTTCTCTCAATAACAATATATCAACTTGTCGCGACACAAATATTTGAATTCTCTTTGTGTCGATGGTCCCCATTATTATATACTGTCCATGATGTCATTGCCATCTTCAAAGGAATTCTGAGATAATATACAGTATTCAGGGAGAGACGATTCACTTAATCACAATTATAAATAATATAGTGTCACCAGGTTCTGGCACTACTGGTTTATTTGAAATTTAATTGACTATATTTTGTGGATGTCACCGTTATTGAGTTGTTGCAGATCTTCCCACCACAAGCACATCTTTGTAACATCACTAACACGGCCCCTTGTCTGTAGAGTGGCAATGCAGATATTATCATACTTGGCTCTGTTAGTACCAGAGTCGTGCTCACATATTTACTGCAACATTCAGTGCTACGGATGTCGCGAGTTTCCACCTGCACTAAACTGACAAGCTGTGATCTTGAAAGCGGCGCTAAGCCCCAATTAAAAATAAATAAAATAAAGACCAGCCACAGTCCTCCATAAAAATTCTGACTTTTGGAATTGAAAATATATTTTTTTAAGGACCAACCCTCGCCATGCCGGATTAACCCTCACCATGATGAATTAAGCACTATACAGCTCTTTAGAGCATTTCAGATTGCCTTCAGCAGGGAGATGGTTAATGAATACAAATCAGGCTCCCCTCCCCGTTCCAAAAAGTAATCATTGTACTACTAAAGTCATAAGTTAATATATTGAGCGAAGACAGGGAGATATCAGGGTACCATACCTATGTCAATAGCTATGAGGGGGGTGGGGGGAGCACACTAAGCATACCAAGGCCAATAGGTTTATGAGTAACATAGCACTATCTGTGAGATTGCTCACTAAGTCATGCTGCTAATGAGATAATCAACAGGGATGGTAATGGAGAGAGAAGATCAGGCTGTGGACGAGAATGTATGAAGGTAGTAAGATATGTTCAGAGGCAGTCATACATCCCGATACGAGGATTCTACACAGACTCTACACGTACTGGGAACGCTTGAGGTCTCGTGAGTGCAAACTGATGGCACTCTGCGCTCTGTGCAATCACTTCCTGGTTTCCGTGGCAGGCGTGAATATTTATTCGTTTTATCCAACACGTTTTGGAATTAATGTTACAACATCCATTAGTGGTATGGTTAGTCGGATTCGAACACCTACCGGATTCGAACACCTACCGTAGTAGAAATATAACATGTAGAAACAGATTTCACCATAGAACTATAGATTGGTATGCATTTTATTTCAAGAATCAACTGTATGTACTCCGTAAATTTATCATTCCATATTGCCACTTTAAATGATAAGCATAGAAAATAATACTATTTTTGCAATTCAGAAAGCTAGTATTTCTGCCTCAAAGTAAAAAAGGTAAATTTAATTAATCCCAGATTCCACAAGAAAATTTCCCAGTCATAGTTCAGAATGCTGTTTCTATGATAAGAACAATGTGGATTACAACCCAAAGAAGTCTTTAAGTCATGGGTTAGTTTATTTTTTCCTCTGTGCATTTCTATTGATAAAAACGACCAATCCATTCTTATCGGTTCCATATCTCCTCAAAGGGCTTAACTTCCGATTTCATCATTACTCTCTGTCCCGTTTCTATTTTCTTAAGGGTGGTGTTGTATATTTTCGAATAAGCGTAAATATATAAATACCAGATAGGAAAGAAAATAGGGGAGTTGTTAAAACTAACTCCGAAACAAGCTCAGAAGAAGGTGTTTGGTTTTAACAGGCGCCTTTGTGAAGCAATGTAGCGGCGCTGCTTTATCAGAAAGACTTGTGTTTGAAGTCGGGAGCCTTTCTGAAGTTTGTTGAATGCAACACCTTGCATCGGAAATGCCACTGCTCTGCAATCGCCAGATACAATTTCATTTTGCATCACTGGATACCATGTTTTGGCTAGAGGTGGCTATACCTAATTAGTGAGATGTCTTTTCATACATGTGCTATCACTTGGTGCATACGTAGAGAGGGAGAGATAAATATAAAACTCAAAAGTATAAGCATATAATGGCAGAAACTTTGTCCTTGTCAAAGACGGTAGCAATGTTTTGTTTTTACAATTTAGATTTTCTTTTTAAACATTTTTTTTTTTTAAATTTTAAATGCGGGCGTAATCCTTGGACACCTATTGTCACTAACAAATTATTTACCTGTATTAATTCTTACTTAATATTACATTTACCATTAATTCTTACTTTTAAATATTACCCTTTTTAGCATTGTATTTCACCATCTCCAATAGGTTTCTTCTAAGTCAAGGCCGGTTTTTTGTGAGATGAGTCAAGAAGTAGAAAGAAAATTTACCAGTTGTTGACTTTCCTTTATCTTGTTATTTTATTATTTTTGGCAGGTTACCTGATCTTGTAAATACTGTAAGCTTAGGCAAAGATGACTATCAGTGCATTAAGGGTTTCACTCAAGATGCCATGATGTGCAGTGTCAAAAACTGTTGCAGGTTCAAACTGCATTTGGATAATAATAATAATAATAATAATAATAATAATAATAATTTTAAAATAAATAAATAAGTAAATAAATAAAAAAAAATAAAAAATAATAATAAATTATATATAGCGACTAGGATCTAGACTAGCTACTCAATGGCACTGAACAAAAAATGCTGAGAAATGTCTACTTAGCTGAAGAATATGTCTAGTTGAAGAGGTAGGTCTTTAGCTGGAACCTTTGAAAACCGTGGAATCGGTCATAATAGATGCTTAATGTACAGTGGAAGGATTTGTCGTAATCATGGTAAGACTAACAGTGATTTTTTATCAGTTCAGCTTTTATAAATATCATTAACCCTCTCTTTACTGGATTAGACACAGGTACTGCTCTTTATGGCATCTCTAGTCGCAAACTCCATAATCACATCTCTGGTTGCCTTTAGCATAGGGAGGGTTAATACGGTATCATTATTTTTTTAGATGGATATTTTTGTTAGCAATTTTATCAGATATTTATTTCTAGTATTATTTTTTATGAAATCCAGGCACAATTTATGGTAAATACATGGGAACATCTGTTAACACGCAGTTATGACTTTCAACACCTGCGGCTAACAGAGCTAGCATACAGCCATAGCTTATAATGATTCTCCAGGGTAAATTGCTACTCCTTGGGCATAAATGTCTCCCACCTTAATTGTCGATTATGATACTCTGGCAAGCATATTTATTACCCATTTATTGCTTATTTATTACAATGAAAATGTCCCAAGAGCTTGAAGAACAGGATGTTGAAAGTCTGTTATGTCAATAATTTTGCATTGATGTGTTGAGTTTGATTCAATTTATGAAAATGTGGGTTTTCTACGTTTAGATATTTCGATCACGCAGTTACATCATTTAACCCTCTCCCTGCTGGATAAGGCATAGACACTGCTCCGGTTGCCTTCAGCTTCGAGAGAATTAATGATGAAATAGAAATTAAAATTAATACTACTATTATTCGACTATTAAAATCAATAAGAAAATGTACTGTTATTATATGTAATAATTCAGATTTTGTTTGAATGTTATTCAAAGCTTTTATGTAATGTCTCCCTACTGGATTTAACCCAATCACTGCTCTTTAGGGCATCTTTTGTTGCCTTTAGCATGTAGAGGGTTAAATTATAATGATCACCTTTTCATCTTTGATGTTGTTTAAGTAGAAACACGATGGGGTTAACTAACATTCAGACCATTTTAACCCTCCTAACACCAGAAACACTTAATATATCTTTATATAGGATCTTTAATCTAAATGAAAAGGGTCTGCGTTTCAGAGATAAAGATCTGGCGAATCTTATACTGTTCTTCTCGCAGACGTATGTTTTGGCGCGGGAGAGACGATGTATGAACAATGTTTATTTCCAACAGAAACAAGGGTGTGGCAAGAGTGGGCAATTGTCAACATTGTCATCGTTAAAGTCGGACCAATACCCCTACCTCGTAATGATGACGCCATGCGATACCCCTCATCCAGGGCGCACCATGGTTTCTTGACACACTTCAGGTCATTGCAAAGGAATTATTTGTTTGCGAGAATATTTGCAATAAATTTATTAATTTTTTTTTTTTTATGTGATAAGAAATTAACTGTCAGTGCTATGGTTTAAGGCACACAAAGAAACTAACCACATTGTTATTGTCAAAGATTTTTTGCCAAGGTAGAAACATGGAAAAGTAGAAAAGTAAAATACTCTGTGGGAGGTAAGATTGTCCAGAGTCGATGGTCCCGAGTTTAAACCTGCTCAGTTGGCTGCATCATTGTCTACACAAATTAACTCTCAGACATGGCCGTATAGGTTCCTCAGTACCAGCTGGTGCTTACAGGTTTACTATGACACCAAGCTCTACAGGTGTTGCAGGTTTCATAAATATCATCATTAACCCTCTCCCTGCTGAAGGCAACCGTTAATGCCCTAATGAGCAGTGTTTTTGCCTAATCCAGCATGGAGAGGGTTAAAGTAAGTAGCTGCTGAAGGCAACCAGAAATACGATTATGGGAGAGTTTTTGTCTAATCCAGCAGGTAGAGGGTTAAGACATGCAACCCAAAACATGCATACCGGTGTGCTTTTGGAAACATTTTCCAAAATTCAAGTATCTTTATCACTTCCATTGTTGCTTATGAGTGAAAGATTCCTGTTACAATTCACTTAGTATCTTGTCATGTTGATTTTATTTTATTTTATTGTTTAACCCTCTCCCCTAACTGCTGAGGGGAGAGGCATCTCTGGTTGGCTCCAGCATGGAGAGAGTTAATTGTTTTGAAATGTTTTTTATTCAGTGATGTTTTACTCAGCAATCATCCTGTTGAATGATATTCCCGCCGCGACGTAAAACATCAATTCAATCAATCAAAATCCTGTTGAATGGCTGCATGTTTAATTTGGTGCGGCCTCAGTGTTTTATTTAAATAAATGGTGGATGGTTTCGTAACCTCGGGAGTTCCAGCAACATACCAAATAGTGTGTGATCCCGGATCGTGTTTCCAGTAGGGTGGTAAACCGTTACAAACAATATGAGAGGTTACCACACCTTTCATCTCTGTCTTAGTCAATGCGTAGGCTACCCTTTTTTTTCAACGTGGTGTATTTCATGTGTAGAGGTTTCATCTTCATATACATGTCGAGGTACAACGCATATTTGGTCCAGGTTGATATTTGTCTTTTCTATAATAATAATAATAATGTGAACATTTATATTGTGCCAAATCCATGCTTCAGAAGCATGCTCATAGCGCTACATTATTACCCCGGACAGTGGATCAATGTGCACTCATTTCACCTTCTCAACACCCTGGGGAGTATACAACCCAAGCTGCCGGTTAAGGCGCTAGAAGGTCTTACATTCACAATTCCATCTCTTCCTTCAATCGTTGAATATCAATTTTGACAAAATTAATACTGTTGATTATTGAGAAGTTATTCTACAGTAGAAATTCACCACATAATAATAAAAATAATTTAAATGGAATAATTTACTTTTACATCAAAGCCAAATCCAGTCGGGCATATTTTGTCTATGTGGTAAACATTGCGTTTTCTCATTCTCATTGAATTCTCACGAGAATATTGAAAGGCCGATTTGATTGGATATATGATCTTATCACAGGAACGAGAAATAGATATCTGTTTTATTTTTTCCCTCGTATAGTTCCTAAGGATATTGACATGTTCTACATGGGGGTAAAACTGCGCGATCAGATTATACGTGCCAGGAAAGTCGCGTCAAACAGCTGTTTTAAATGGAAAAAGGACATTTAATGCCGCTAAATAAATATTTATGTCGATCCTTGTTACTCCACAGTCGAGGTATTTGAAAATCTGCCGTCTTTATTGGAAACAAAAGAACGGTAAATTGCTCAGATCAAATGTTTATCTCTTCGCCTGAAGATCTCCTGTTATTTTTTCTTGACTCGTGTTGCGTCGTTAATTGAACGGCCTGTCGGAAGACATCTTCTGCGATGCTGGCGGGTATGTCCCCATTTGCGTTTTCAACGGCGGCCATCCGTCTGTAGGGAAACACTATCGGCACCTGATTGTGAAGTTTACGAGAATGTTATGAGTTAATCAGAAAGTGAAGTTATCTCTGGAGCTTTGCCAGATAAACGTTGGGTCTGGGGTTTGTTGAAAGACTGCTGGAGACGTTTGAATGTTTGCTTGCCGAGAGAATGGATTTCCAGGATGCTCTGGTGGCCAATTAAATGTTATCAACATGATTTGTAATTGCCTTGTTAAATTAAGATACGGTATGTCGCTATCAGTAAATAAATATCCTAATTTTAATTATTGTTATTATTATTGAAACATATGCTCAGAATGATGACAGGATGATTACAACCAAATTAGATTTGAAGATTCATGGGTATACTATTGAAAACGTAAAAATAAAAATACAAGTAAATATTTTCTGAAATGAATTTCGAAAATGAAATTGATTTCATGCTATGATTTATTAAATTGATTTTGAATATTTTATATGGGGGAATTAACAAAATGTAAGCATTTGTTCTTTCAATGACATCAATATTAGTAATCTACAAGTTAATACCATTCATTGCTATGTACCTTATAACACTATGGGCTCATCTTTGCTTTAAAGTTTTGGTGGTGCGGCCGATATAACCAATAACTCTTGGTGTTTCTCTTTGCAGGTGGTAGTGACCAATCAGATTACAACCAGGTTTGGTTGCCAGGAGACTGCAGCAAACAGTGGAGATGGTATGTATGTATAGATAGTCTTGTTCATTCTATCTGATTTTATTTTGATACTTTAATATTTTGGACGCGATCATGATAGGATGCACTGTCTGTACCGTGGAAATGCAGATATCATCTGTCGGTACCAGCGGGTGCTCGAATGTTTACTGCAACATTCAGTGCTACAGAAAACAGCTCTAAACCCCTATTTAAACGGAATAAATATTTTAGAATAGGCATAATGCTCAAAGTTTCGTATGCCAGGAGAAATACGGTTCTGATTCCGTTACAGATGGCAATAGTTCGGCGACGATGGATAACGACGGGGGATACGTGACCGCTGCTCTGGGCAACACGTGGAGCCACAGCGTCAACACCAGGCTCATATTGCAGTACCTGGACGGGGACAGGAAACAGGTGGGTAGATGGGTACCCGGTAGGCGTGGAAGTGGCACCATGATGGCACAGCATTAATGTAGCACTCATGAAATTAATGCTGCAAGTTGCTTGTTAGAAGGGGATCAGGCATCATAATTTATGATGCAATGTCTAATCTGGGTGTGATCATCATTGGATCATCAGTATAAATCGGTTATCATGTGCTACTAGTGTTGCTAGGTTTCCTCCTGATCTAACTAATGCGCAATGATAAAAGCAAAATAATCTTTAAAGTTGCTTCAAACTCTAATGTCCTTTCCCTCTAAAACTTATGCTGTACAATATTAATTTACAATCCATTGTTCCTCTTAACTTGTGAGTTATCTCCCCCTGTCTATTGCAGGTTCTGGTGGCGAAATCTCCTGTAGCTCCTTTCACATCTTTCACTTACACCATCCAGAAACAAGGATTGGTACAGGAAGGTAAGTCATATTTCTGATCTACACCTAAGTTATCTCCCCTTGATCATGGAAACTCTTAAAACATTTTTACAATATTCGAGGATAAATGGATAAATTTTAAGAAACTTTTCAGTAATTATTATCATCGCAAATGTGTGAAAGATTACCATAATCACCCACTCAGTATTTATTATATTATTATTAAACTAAAACTGACTGTAGAGTGGCAATGCAGTTATCATCCTTGGTCTTGTCAGTACCAGCCAGTGCTCGCAGGTTTACTGCAAC
>JAVCKZ010059064.1:0-15843 GCA_034780755.1 Lepetodrilus elevatus
TGCTAATACTGGTTACAATATGGTCTGGTGCTAATACTGGTTACAATATGGTCTGGTGCTAATACTGGTTACAATATTGGCCTAATCGCCAGATTACGGAGATCGACGATTGTACTGGGTGGACGCCAAGATGGACGTCATCAGCAGCTGCGACTTTGACGGCGGAAGCAGGAAGGAAGTGTTCAAAATACCCCGGATGTCCAGCGAGCACATGTACGCCATCACGCTCTTCCAGGTGAGAGTGGGGTCGGAATCAATGAGCGTATTCGTTTCAATTCATCGACTAGCCCTAGAGTATTCGTATCACCATGAGTGTTTCGTCATTGGCTAATTTAATCACCCTAGGATTGGTCGAATGATTGAAACGAATACGCTCAATAGCATCCTCTACCATTATTGGTAACACTTGAAAATGCATTTGCCGCGTGTTCCGCGAGTACGCGGTCAGAACACTAAAACAATTGTACATTCTACATGAAATATGCATCATTATCAGCCGAGTATACAGTGAGTGACTGAAAATGTAACTTATGCATCGTAGATCAGGTCCAGAGATTACGAAACGATTTTAGTAGGCCTACGATTTCAAAATTTACATGATGTTTTATGAACAAAACTTTGAGTAAGCATGACACCGTACTCAGAAACGTTTTGTAATCTCGGGGGCAGATCAAACATACTATATGTACAACATCACACACATGTAATTATAACACATGCAGATTGTAGTAGACACGAGGGGAGTGATGGTGGAATACTTAAATCCGCAAAGGATGCCCCATCCTCGCACCCCAAGGGTACCTTTAATTACGTTCACCCTTCAGTATGTAGTGCATACTATGTACTATGCATAATGGTACTATGCAGCGAGTCCTGAGCGTAATAAAGTATCCCTAGTGTGAGAGGATGCGGATGCCCACGAACCAACCATTAAATTAACGACATAGGTTTCAACTCCCCATCTTTCAAGTGCTCATCGAATGACCGCTGGTCTGTACCCTACATGAAATTGCTACACATAAATGATAAAGCTGTTATTGAGCGACTACACCATGCACACAGCATAAGACTGTAGACTCGTCACGGAGTAGTATAGTGCCGTGTGCTTTCTACGTAGGACTTCCTGTACTGGACCGACTGGCAGAGCTCCACTGTCATGACTGTCAAACGTGCAGACAAGAACACGGGTGGAGGGGTGAAGGTAATGCGTACAGGTCGGGGGACGCCGTACGACATCAAGGTCATCTCGCCAGACAGACAACCAGTAGGCAAGTTAATTTACGTTACCAGCTGGTTACGACGATGCCGTGGGTGGTAGCCCAATGTACCTAGAATTTTGGATTAAGGAGCCCAAAGGCCGGGATCCGGTATAAATGTTCGCAGAAGTTCTCTTTATGCCGCGATAATGATAAAGATCGAAACACCGGCCATTATGACTACGCCTAGCCGTATTTGACGGAGGTTATGTGTGGGCTACTCATAATAGCCTGTTGTTCGAGGATGGCTGTTGTGGCAATGCAGTTATGTCAGTATCAGCCAGTATAGTGCTCGCAGGTTTACTGCAACGTTCAGCGCTACAGATGCTGTGGGTTTCCTTCTGCATACAACTGACAAGCCGTGATGTAAATGAAATAATCTGATAGCAGCTCTAAATCCAAATAATAACAATGATAATCATACATATGTATATATAGTAATAATAATAATAATAATAATAATTACGATGTCTATTATTGAAATTTACAACCAAAAAAAAAAGAAGAGATTTTGTATACCTATAAATGTCTCCACAAATTGTCAACATACTTGAAAGATTCCCAGCAACATTATCAGCAGCCATGTCTCCATAATTTTCCAATGAGTACTAATATACTGCAGGTGTGAACGTATGCGAAGACAATGGGGGGTGCTCTGATCTGTGTCTACCGACGTCCAACCAGACCCAGGCCGCAGCCAAGCGATCACAGGCCGCCGTCTTCAGGTGTGAATGTCCAGATGGCGTCTTCAAACTATCTGAAGATGGGAAGACTTGTATGTCTAATACAAGTGGGTATAGTATGGTATTCTATTCAGATGTAGGCTAATGGGCTCGAGATTCCTCCAGCCTACCCTGTTGACAATAAGTTACTTCTTATAACTTTATACACATAAACAAAAGTAGTTCAGCAGGGTAGGCAAGGAGTATTGAGCAATGTTAATTGAATTCATGTTTTACATCTCAGCAGGAATATCTCGCCCATAGGCGACGACTATTGAGCAATGTAGGTCTATTTGTACTTGTAGAGATGTATCCAGTCTTGTAATAAATAATTGGAGAAATATAATATGTTGTAGATATTCCATGAGATAATGAAATTTTAGGTTTTGTTAGAAAGTTCATACATCTACAACATAAGAACAGTAGCCTAAGGTAAATAGCGGAACGTTCCCTATATTCATATAAAATATTAATATTTTGATAACTATCAAGTACTGGGGACTAAGTACATCAGTAAATAACAACTTTTGGGTGGATAAAAGCGTAATTAGTAATTAATGCCTATATTTTCAGCTTCCAAGGCCTAACAGCACTTCAAATCCATGAATAAATGTTATAAAAATGATATATCGTCTACAGTGTTCACATTATTGATTGTTCTTTGTCTTTTCGTTTGCCTGACGACTAAAAGAACATTTTATTGTCTACAAATACCTTTTCTGCTAATACCTCAGGTACAAAAGACATGCGTTAAAGAGTCGGTCCTCTTGTTATATGGGTATTATGAACTTGCCATACACTTTTACATACTCGTCATCAATTGTTACCAGGTGACAGCACTGTTACATGCTCTTCATTAGCTCTCAAAGAGCTTGCCAACACTTGCCAATAAAAAATATAATATTCCCTATAGCATAATAGCACCAAATTCCAGCTGGACTCGACATGGAGTGGTACCAGGTGTGCGTTCAAGATAGAATACAAGAATACAATACTTTTCCCTACATGTATTGCTCGTTGAACAGCTTTGTGCGTATCGCTTTTCCTACACAGCGCACGGCCCCCAGACCCGTAGTGAATAGTATTAATACGTATTGCTACGTGTACTGGCTGAACGGCTTCTGTAGCAATACATATCGATAAGTATTCTAGCTTGAACGCACCACAGGATCATCTCTATATATACACAAGATCCTTGTTAACTCTCTCCATGCTGGAGGCAAACTGAGATGCCCAAATAAGGTGTGTGTGTCTAATACAGCAGGGACAAGGTTGATGGTTTTCCCAGCATGATTTGCTACCCAGTGCAATTGTCCAATCCCCCCGATAGTGGGAGTGTCTTTATAAACGGAAACTGGTGAAACAAGAATACGGCAAGGAAAAAAGAAAATCAAACGCAAATTTATTGCAGTTTGTTTGGATTTGTTTCCATTTATCAATTTTATGTGGCATGATGTACAGTATTTATATATACACAGTAGAAAAGAAATGCATTCTTAATGCAATACCCATACAGATTTCATTCATTCACTCGTGCTCGTAAATCGTGTCGGTGGCCATCGCTCCTCGAGACGGCCGTGCACGTCGTACATGCAATATTGCAGTTAGTGATAGCAGAGCAACACAAGGCAGTTTGTTCATCGGCGGCAGCATCGGCCGATCACACGTGGAACTTCTTGGACGGGTCGTTGGCGTGGTCCATCAGAAGCTGACAGGGCTGGAACTGCGGGCCGTACAGGTCGCGGTACTTGAGCATGCGGTCCGCCAGTTGCTTAGCACCGTGGATGTCAAGGTATCGGAATGGACCTGGTGACGAAAAAGTGTGTGAATGATTTATTGAATGACATTGTGACAGGAATCTTTCACTAATATGCGACAAAATGAAAAAGAATGAGTCGCTGATTTAGAAACATTTTCCTGCATCATTTTCTTGTTTAATAAATAGACATTACCAATTATGGCTTGAATTAAAATGGTTGCAAGATCAGCCAATGCGTTTCACTAAAGCGGCCCATACACGATCAATAATAATGCCAATAATATTGTTAATACTGGATAATTGACAATATTATTGACTGATAATGGGTAATATTGAAGCAAAAAGTTGACTTGTACAATACTGTTGGTGACCAACAAAAATTTCATCAATTTGACTACTGTACTACTCACTCGAGCTGGATTTCTAAAATAATGTAAGCCAGCAAAGAGTGCATGGTGATTTGATGTAGTTCTCACCTCCAAGGAATGGGGGAAATCCAAGACCAAACACAGCACCGATATCTCCTTCCAACTGTAGGGGAATAATGTACCACATGGTAAACACTTGTATGTTCTTTGTATGCAATTAACATATTAAAAGTTGACTTATAAGGAGTATATTGAATGAGTACAACATGTTAAAAGTCGACAGACAAGTACAGTGCTCCCTCGATATAACGCTGAAGTTGGGGTCCATGACATGCCACCCGCATTATAATACCCGCGTTATATCAATGAATATAATTGGAGAAAAAATAAGGTTTTTTTATATGTATATATATATATTTTTTTAAATGGGGTCCACATTGTATCCGAATCTGCGGTGCATCGAGGGCATTATATCGAGGGAGCACTGTAGTTGACTGACGTATGCAATTAACATATCAAAAGTTGACTGACCAGTAAAACACTCAATGTGTACATGTGACTTGCAAGCCGTAATCTATCACTGTTAGAAATGGACTAGCAATAGGGTGTGACAGGATACGTACAGGATTACGTAGAGTTCCGTCCTGGAGGCAGTAGATGGCCTCATTCACGAATCTGGAGAACAGGCGATACTGGACATCCTCGTCTGTGTTCCTACACAACAAAGGCAACAAATATTGGAAAACATTAATCAATATTTGTTTGTGCTTTGCAGGAATATTTCACTCACACGTGATGGCAGCACTACTAATCTCTGTATTCCAATAAATGTCTGCAATAAGAATTAAAATACAGTAAGGAGCGAGTGAATATGGGTTGTGTTTGAGAAGGCTACACTAGCATCGAGTCGACAAGAACAGAGCTGCTCGATTATTCTGCCGGCATATGCCACTTTGCGCGCGCATAAATAAGGGTGTTGTCGGAGTATTCAGATTTCTAAATAGAACGCTGCGGATCGTTGTTGGAGTGTGTGGTGAAGTCATGAATTTATCCGACAACGTCTAGCCGCCGGAAGTAACTCAAACAGCACCTGGCACAACTTGCCGGCCAAAGCAAAAAAAAAAGAGTTCCATCAACTGCGCATTCTCAACCCGATGCTAGTGTCGCTTTCCAGCTGCCTTCTCAAACACACCCATGGAGTTTAACGTCGTTGCAGGAATCTTTCACCCAGTAAGGAACCATGGCAACATTCCTGATGTCAACTACAGTGAGTGAATGATTTGTTGTTTAACGTCGCAGCAGGAATCTTTCACGCATACGCAACAAATATTAAGAATACATAAATTTGGGATAATTACATGATGTCAACAACAAAAAAACAGCAAGTGTTGTAAGAACTTACACTTGTTTGGGTTCAATGTAATATTTCTGGATCAGCTTCTTAGCCTCTTCATTTTCTGGCCTCTCCTTCGATCCCTTCTCGTAGATGTAGCAACCTTTCCCACTCTTGCGACCTGCAACATGTAGACACGGCAGATTTGTTGATTAGTTCTCTGTGGGACAAGTCAGCAAGAACAGCCCACCAAAAACAACTCAGGTACATGTTGGGCGCCATTTGTAATGACAATTTCAATCCCGAGATTCAAACCAAAGTTTCTTGGATCGTGAGCAACACATTACCGACTTGGCCAAAAGAGTAACCCCTCTGTCCGAGACAGGCAGGATGATTTCACATCATATTATCACTGCGAGTGAGTCAACTATTGTTTTACATGACAGTGGCTTGTTACTGCGAGACTGCCACGCCACTCACCCAAGAAACCGTTGGCGACCATGTCCTTCAGGACTTCAGGGTTGCCGCCAGAGAAACGCTCGCCGTACGCCTTCATCAGGTCCTCAGCCACGTGGGCAGCAACGTCGATGCCGACCTCGTCCGCGAGCGTTGCCGTGCCGACGGGGAAACCAAACTTCTTCGTCACTCTGTCGAGGTCAGTGGGGCTGACTCCTTCCTGCAAGCAAAATATTTATTTAATTAATTAATTTCCTACAAAGCAAAAAAATAATGAATAAATTAATGAAACGTTCATATTTCAAAATAAAGCAAGAGTATGAACGATTCATGCTTCTAAATGAACGAATTAATGAATGAATATGAATGAATGAATGAATGTCTTACGTCGCAGAAGGAATATTTCACTCATAGGTAACGACAACAATGTGACTTTATACTTTAAAAAATCCCAGAGAAGTGAGTGATTTATTGTTTCACATCACAGTGGGAATTTTTCACCCATACGTGACGACAAGCACATACGAGGTACGGTTGTCGGACAACGTCTCGCAGTAAACTAACTGTCAAGTCACCTGGAGTAGCCGGATGGCCTCGGACAACATGGGCGCCAGGATCCGCGTGGTGTAGAAGCCCGGTCCATCTTTGACTGTGATGACCACCTTGCCTTGTCTCAGACCCACCTTCACCGCCGACGCTGCAATGGAGGGAATGGTAGCGTTTTAACCCCTATCCATGCTGAAGGCAGCGGCTGTGCTTAATCCAGCATGGAGAGGGTCAAACAACACGGTGTGTGTCGATTCTGCACTGGCATATACTCGGGCATGGCAACAGACAATTATGCTATTAGCGGAAAGTATGCCCGGGTTTCAGATCTCGAACCACGTCCCAGGTTTCAGACCTCGAACCACGTCCATGGCAAACAAATTGATCCCTGGACAAGTATATCGCCAGACTTTCTGCAGTGGACTTTCGCCAGAAAAATGCCATGTCTGTATATTTTAATAAGTAATTTATACATGAAAACATTAGAGAAGTAATTTACTTCATCCTGTCTAGGTTCTGTAGTATTGCGAGATCTCTAGCACTTGGAATAACCAGCATGAATAATCATGGTGCGACAAGTACATACAAAGGAAACTATTACTCTAGTATTGGCAGTGGTAAAATTGTCACATGGAGAATGGAAGCATATTAACAGCCGTACCTGTTGTGTCTTTCGACGTCTTGTCTGTTGTGATTATTTCTAACAACTGCATTTTGTCTACTGGTGAGAAGTAGTGCATCCCAATGAACTGAAAACAACATCACTGTCAAGTTACTGTCAACATTTCAAACTTTCTGGGAGGAGAATACAAGGAAACCAAAATCCAGTGGAACAAAATGCTGGGAATGTACATCAACACGAATATTTGCCTTTTACCAAATATTTCACAGACCAATGACCTACCTCTATATCCATGACCAACCCTTACATACATGACCTACCCGCATTAGACCCTTGACCTACCCTTTGACTCTTTGACCTACCCCTCAGGACTCAATTTAGCAACTAAATTGGCAATAAATATTTTGCATAAATTGGCAACCAATATTTTACTTATTTAATTGTTTCTGGTTATGCACTAGCCATCCTGGAAAATTTTTTAACTTTGAGGACTGGTCGGCCCTTATATCCTTGACCTGCCCTTTGACCCATGACCTGCCCTTGAACCCATGACCTGCCCTAGATCCATGAATCATAGCATTGGCCACACAACTCACCCTATCAGGCCTACTGCTGGCCTCTGCTATCTGAGCAATGGGCAGAGCCGACGTGTTGGAGGCAAAGATGCAGTGGTCTGGAAGATGCTGGAAACAAAGACACATACAGACATGTACAGATCATAGGTCGCACCAATCAACAGGCTAATTCAAGTACGACTACTAATGACTCATACCCTTTAACTTGCTACCGGGGTATCGTTTCACGGAGCTCTCTTAGCCGCTAAGAGACAATAGCACTCTCTTTAGAGCTCTGTGAAACGATATCCAGCTCACTAAATCAGAGTTATTTACCCTACAGAGCATCTCTGGTTGGAGGAGTATAAATATGAAACATTCCAAGGCCATACCTTTTCTACTTCTTTGACAACTTTATGCTTGATGGCCATGTCTTCAAACACAGCTTCGATGACCATATCACAGTTCTTGAAATTCTCGTAACTTAGCGTGGGGTCGAGATTCGACATGATGAGATCTCGCTCTGCGCTGAAACATTGGATTTTACAAATTTCAATAAAACTCGTACAAGAAAAACAAGTCTTATCCAACAGATCCAAATTGATTTATTGTTTACGTTGCTGTAGCAATATTTCATCCATGTGCCCCCCCAAAAAAATACAGAAGCTTCGAGCATGAAACTGCACTACAAGGTTTTCATAATCTCAGAGCCAGTTCTCATTATACAACAACCCGAGTAATAAATACATTGGCAATCAGCGATTGCAAACGTACGTGGTAATCTTCCTTCGCTTGGCCTGTTTGTCGAATCCCTTCTGAATCAAGTCCTGTCCATTAGCCAGCCCCTGTGGCGCCATGTCCTTGAGGATGACCCGCATCCCCTTGTCGATACTGACCTGGGCGATCCCCGCACCCATCAGCCCGGCGCCCAGTACAGCCAGTGTCCTGAAACACAGATAGCACCTTGTACAACCTGGTGTCCAATACTCCCAGATGTATGGGCAGGATGTGTAGAGTATGGAGCAGGGTGTGTATGATGTGGGCAGGGTGTGTAGAATATGGGGAGTGTAGGATGGGTAACTAGGATGTGGGCAGGGTGTGTAGGATGTGGGCAGTGTGTGTAGAACATGGGGAGTGTAGGATGGGTAGGATGTGTGACTATGATGTGGGCAGGATGTGTAGGATGTGGGAAGGGTGTGTAGAATGTGGAGCACACCACCGCACACTCCAACAAATTGGATCCAAACCACTGGAGAAGTACAATTTACTAAAGAAATCCTACACAGTAAAAGCTGCGAGTACTTACTTGACTTCTTTCTTGGGTGTACCAAACGCATTCTTCTTACAGGCTGTCTGACCGTGGAACAGACCGATAAGGCCCTTGGACTGTGATGACACTCCTAGTTGTGCAAATCCCTGAACAGAACGATTCAGTCCAGTCATTTGTATCCCATGCATTTTGGACTTTCAACAACTGTGTACAATGTTGGTTTTAACCCTCTCCATGCTGGATTAGGCAGAAGCACCATTCTTTACAGCTTCTCTGGTTGCCTCCAGCATTGAAAGTGTTAACTTCCTTATTTCCATATTTCACAAGTAATATGTTTAAATTAAATTTGAACTCTTATTTTAAAATAATTCTAGGAATGGAAAAAAAAAATTTAAATAAAAATTACATAGCCACGTAAGGTAACGGCTTCTTGCTAAGAGTGACGTATACAGCCTACCTGTGACTCGGCTTGGTATCCGACTTTCTTTCCTCCGTCCAGACCTTTCCTCACCACCTGCAGATTGACAAACACAGTCCGGCTATTGACGGAAACACATCAGGACTTACAGATTCATTATACAACACTACGGAGGCGTTAACTAGGGACCAGTGTCCCCATACCACTCAACAATCGTAGTGCTACGCGAGTCGTAACTCCATATACACTTATGGGAGATATGACTCTCGTAGCGTTACGATTGTTTGGTATGATATTTCTGTGGAATGGGTCCATGGACCCAGGGTTCACGTAGATACTGCCTAAACTATTTAACAAAGTCAAAAATAAAGTATTAGAATGTAGGTATGAAAATAAATGTTTGCTAAATCATCATGTAGTCCTACGTTTCATCCTCAAGATACTGACATCTTCAATTATGTTAGAATGAAAAATCTGGTTTTACAAAGGGGGACAATCAAAGTATGGTGGGAAGTTTTAACCGGTGAAAGAGTAGATAACTTAGCGAGACATGCACAACGTACATCCAAGATCTTCAGCGGCGCCGGGTACAACCCTTGTGACATCTTCATCACCTGACCTCTGGCCTTGTTGAAGACGAAGTTCTTGCCGAATGGATACTGTAGCAGTGTGTCCATGACCTCTGTCAATCAGAACGGCGACATGTTACAAGCCAATCAACGCAAGTCAAATGTGTGGGCGTGTACATTTACCTGAATACGAACAGTTACATACATGGCAACATTTACAAAATTACGTTAATTTCCCATTTATAATTGACAATTTAGCTTTAATGTTGGGTGATGTTTTTGTAGTTGACCCTTTCCCTGTTGGATTAGGCATAGGTAATGCATATTAGGGCATCTCCAGATGCCTGCAGCATAGAAAGGGTCAACTACAAACTACTATCCTGCTACTTACTGTCTTGCAAGCCCTTCTTCTTGGGAGTCTTTTTCAGTGTACCATTTGCCAAACCTCTGTGGAGTAAATGATGATTATTATTACGTAGTTTTACAGAACCATAGTTTCTAAACATTTAGTCGCATATGTATCATATTATATGTGAACATTACCCATAGTCATATGATCACAAGACTTTTGTCCAGGTAGCTATTTATTTATTTTTTTAAATTGGGGTTTAAAGTCGCTTTCTAGTATCTTTCACTAAGAAGCCACTCAGTGCATATAAATCGCTCCTGAAAACACATCTGTTCAGTAGATTTATCAGAGACCCAATGCTCCCAGCACCTTTGATCAGCTAGTATACAGCCGGATACCGGCGCTTTATAAATGTATATTTTGATAGCAGTCAATTTTACCTAGCAGTTTCTATGGCAACTTCTTCCAAGTACTGCAAGGTTCTTTCCTCTGGGCTGGCAATGCCTGGGCCTGTAATAATATAATAATGAAATGGAAGGGATTTCTTACACTCAACCCTACATCCTAATACAAAGACCATTCACAGGATAGCTATCTGCTGGTAGGTTCAAACTAATGCCACCATTTCATCGCATCGTGTTTTTTTAGTATTTGTTTAAGAGTCGCTTTCAAGATTCTTTCACTTATATCGCAGCTTGGTTGTAGAAACCTGCAACATCTGTAGCGCTGAATGTTGCAATAAGCCTGCGAGACCTGGCTGGTATTAACAGACTAAGGATGATAACAACATTGCCAGTACTGACAGCGCATCTTTTCACTGACGAGTGCGGAGTGCCACGTATGGGAAAACGTACTGTGTTTCAACCTCTTTCGATACAACATGATGAGGGCTCGAACCATGTGCCTCACCATACCACTCTATAGGCCAACACTCTAACCAATACACCACTGAGGAGACCTACTGCTGGCAACTGGCAAAATTGTCCGTCTATTACTCTGCCACCCACTTCCGATTCTACTGAAACCACTGTGCTTCAGGAAAGAGCGTCCTGGATATCACGATATTTATTTATCAGTAAAAGAAAAGGCTGATCTCCAAACATTTCCTAACCTAAAAGCTGGACATTGTGATATTGGATCTCAAACTAGCCGATATTTGAAGTTTAACAAAGTTACCACCCACCTAAAGCATCTACCAGGGAATCAACCAGGCCCATTTTCTTCGCCTTGTCAGGTCGAATCGTCTTCCCAGTCAACATCATGTCCAGGGCATTGGGTACGTTCACCTAAAGGAACAGGTAGTATAACATTAAAAACACAAATTTATATTACTTTACATTGCTGAGAAGACCCTTTCATATCAAATGGTTAAGAAGATTACAATAGAAAAATAATGGGGAGACTGAGACACTTCTAACCTTGGTCACAAAATATTCCAAACTGAACACATTTTCAAAAATGCTAGAAAAAAATAAAGTAAAAAAACAGGGGAAAGAAATAAGAATAATACACATCAACGAATCTGTATACATAATAACAGGATGTCGATTGTAAGCAGCGGCCTTGAACTCACCAGTTTTGGGAGCCTGACAGTTCCTCCGGCGCCCGGCAACAGACCCAGCATGACCTCGGGCACGCCCAGACCAGTCTTCTTGTCCTTCACGGCCACGCGGTAGTGACACGCCAGAGCAAGCTGGTAGACAAACACAGTCGGTGAATTACTGCATTTTATAACTGTATTTCAGTGTTCGAATTTAAAGGAGGTCCTGAGGTCATTTGATAATCTGCAAGGTTAAAGGTATCTGTCTGACCCCCTGAAAATTACAGATTTGACCTCCATTAACATTGGGCCTGTGAAGAATGACCCCTTTATTATTTTCTTAATTTCGAACACTGTATTTCAAACTTGTTACATTGACAATTTCAGTTACGCCATTTTGAATCTCTCTAATGCCGCGACAGCTGCGAGGGAACAACGATTCCTGCTGGGAGACCGACTGACCTCTAGTCCGCCTCCGAGACACGAGCCCATGATGGCGGCCACCACAGGCTTCTGACTCTGCTCCACCTGCTGGTAGGCTTGTTGTCCCTTCACTGACAGCGCCAGCACATCCTCCTCCGTCTGGCACGCCTCGATCATGCTGCAAACCACAAAATATTAATCTGGGTATCGTTTCTTAAAGCCCTAGAACCAGGCTCCGAGATTGAAAAACTGTCCGAGTACAATTTCATGCTCAAGCTCAAAATTTACATGGCATTTTATGAATAAAACCGAGAGCATGACTTCATACTCATAAAAGGTTCGTAATCTCGGGGCCAGTAAAGCATTGATCTGTGTATCGTTCCTCAGAGCCCTTGTATCTGTTACAAGAGTGTGCAAGTGAATATGGAGTTGCTGCGGGAAACTTTCACCCATTTGCTACAAGAGTATGGCGTGCTTATAATTATCACTTACATGGTGATCAGGGACTCGCGAGAAAGCCATGGTCTCGTAGTGGATACAACAGCTTAGACAAGCGCCACCCAGGGATCACTACTCTACCACCAGTCCGCATTGACAACTGTGTTTTCTTTCTTTGCTTTTGTAATTGTTTTTCCCCCCTTAATTTAATTTGGTATATGCTAATTAATTATTTATTTTCAGGATGTGTGGTTCGAATTCAAAATATTCACATGTCAGAAAAACAGGAAGTTACCCAATGTCGGCTCCCGCAATGAAGCATCCTGGCTTCCCCGAGATGAGAACAATGGCTCGCACGCTGTCGTTGGCCTGAACTTCACTTAGGACTTCTAAAAATTCAGCCTGAAGGTCTCGTGACAATGTGTTCACCTGAAGAGATAAGTTTCAAAATCAGCTTAACAAGTTGTATATTTTTTTTACTATATGTCATTATATGTATACTTTATTATGGTTTAGACTGTTTTCAAGATTCTTTTACTCATATCAGGACTCGTCAGTTTAGGGCAGGAAGGAACCCGCAACATTGGTAGCGCTGAATGTTGCAGTCAACAAGAAGATGTATTTAATCAGATTTTTAAACATACGTGGCTAATTAACAAACATACTAATGCGGGTCGACAGATTTTACTTAGATTATTTGAACTTATTTCACAGTAAGGTGACTACAACAACAAGACTAAGACACGTGTTCATTACCTTGGAATTGGGAGTGTCAAATTTGACAACAGCAATGTCACCCTTCAAGTCAACTTTCAAATGGTGTCTGGCTAAAAAAGAAAAAGCTTAATAATGATGATCTCGATATGCAAGCATTAGACAGGCCTTCCTATCCAAAGGTTTGTATACGTAAATTCAGCATGAAAATTAATGAGCTGACGTTACAAACTGTCCTGATTGCACAAGGAAAATGGTGAACGGTCAGGCAGCGGAGATTCAGGTCAGACTTGATTCATATTGTGTACCTATATTGGGATATAATCTGCAGCAAAGTACACACACACATAAAATGAGCGATAATTTGAAGTGGTATCAAAGGGGCGCCAAGTATTGTTGACAGCCTTGCATACTTACCACACATTGCTGCAGAGCTTGACAGGAACCTAACGGATCGAAGTTCTTCATTTCCTGCAAGAGAATATCACACAATGATATCTTATCATACTGAACAAGGAGTAAGTGAGTGAGTGAGTGAGTGAATATGGAGTGAACAAGGAGAATCAATTTTTAAACTAGATTGGCCAGTTACTTGATTCACTAGTTTATGGATCTGCCGACCTGATTTGTTTCATCTTTATAAAAAATTTAAATAATTACTTTTTTTTTATATTACACCGACACTAGCCTTTAGAAAATAATAATAAGTGTTGAAGGAACAAGTCATATAAACCATCAATAGACATGAAGAAAGACCAGCAGCCAATGCATGATTGACACAGTCAAATAACAAAAGTCTAATTAATAACAATTACTGCTAAACAGTACATGTACTTGTGCATTTTAAACTGAACAATTTATGTGTGTAGATGTTTATAACAATAATTGACAATTTTATTGATCAGGTATGTTTATTTTCTGTCAACCATGCCAACATCTATTAATTTTTATATTGGAACCAACTGACTTACTAAAAGATCAAATTACTATGCTGTTTAATGTATTCATAAACAAATGGTTGATGAATTTCCAACATGTTTCTTTTTTCCCCCCAGCAATTGTGTGCAAGACTTAGGTGGTGTTCCATAGTGTCCTTGTACTTTTAACCAGGGCAAAAGTGTACTTTACAACAGAGGTAGAACGTACTGTAGATCCCCCAAGTATAAACAACCAGTAAAAACCTAAATATAGTTGTAATCTTTTCTGCTTATTATATTAATGCAATAAGGGGATAATGTTCAAAGTGGTATTAATCAGTGTAAAGGGGTTGTTCAGTTATGTCAATAAAAATATTCCATTACAAAATTTCCAGATCATTATCAACATTCTGAAGGTAGACAGGTCCAAAGTCCAAAACTATCACTGTGGCAACACAGGTGATAAATGTATGTGTTTTCACCTTGTGGTCTACAGGTCACAACCAAAAACATATTTATTAAATGCTAAAGTACTACCAGCTGTTTATTATAAGGAGTGCAAGTGCTGTTGTTGTGTAATATTTCGTTTCGACCTTGGATCCAATAAACATTTTTCATAACATAAAAGCGACCAACCCAAGCATCGTCTGCATTACATCATAGCATTTCAATAGCTTATAGCCATAACATGCATATCAATTATACGTGCTGTGCATCCACAAAACAAACTATGTATTGAAATGATAAATAGGAAGCAATGCCCACTTCTAAACGTAGTCGCTCCGGCTCTGAGGAACTGCTTAGCAGCACCAACAACCCTCGTGCCTGCCATTTTCCTGGGTGAACTTTGAACTCACGTGTGGTCTCACAAACTTTCGCATTTTCTCGTTCGGGTTTTATCCGTTTATAGCATTTATTCTAAACTGACAGTGGTTGGCATTAATAAATATGATATATTTATGAACTTTTGTCTTGTTAGAACTGCGCTAGCATAGAAATAGTCGATGATTTCCATGAATTTCGTGTGTAACGTTTTCTGTCACGTGACTGTCCAAAGTCCACCCCAACATGGCAGCCGCGATGCAGAAGGCTTTTTCACTGTCAAGCTGTACACGCAGCTCCTGTACGTTTTTCAAATGGTGCATGCAGACATTTTATTTTCAAAATGTCAATGGATGTTTGTTATTTACTATTGCACATCAGACTCCACCTTTTCCTGTAACTAAGTCATGATGTAACCGTGTTTCCAATGTTGTCGTTTGTGGACACATGCATCAATGTCAGCCTACTGTAACTGTGGGGACATTCCTAAGCTTAGGCAAGAATATATTTAGGAGCTTTGCATTCTTTTTAAAAGAAGATTGTTTACAGATAGCAAACATAACTTTTGAATGGACTCCATATTATATATATTGTGTTCGAATTATAGGGGGTCCGGGGGTCATTTGAAAATCTGTAATGTAAAGGTATCTGTGTGCATGACCCCCTGAAAATTACAGATTTTACCACCTTTATCATAGCGGCTGCAAGTGGGTCATCGAATGTCGAAGAGTATCATTTAAAACTAGGAATTCCGGTGATAAGCTAAC